>JXSR01S012336.1:32452-48018 GCA_000969725.1 Ophiothrix spiculata | reverse complement strand
GTTCGACTGTTAGATACACTTTCATAGCAAATTTATTCTGTAACTTACATAACTTTTGGGTTTACATATAGTGTTTCATACATAAGCTGCACATATAATTTCAGGAGAAATGTCATTAGTTATTTTACCGTTTCCGGTGTACCCTAACCTTACTGTGGTTGTCAGGTAACCTACAGAAATCTAGAAAAGATATTGATATGATTGTTACACCATGTGTAGGTGACATCCTTAGCTATATTTGTGTCAATTTTAAAGTAGCTCCCTTTAACAGAACAAAAGTTATGATACAACAGGTAGAACTTTTTGAATGACCCTCGTATATATACATCGTGGATTAAGCTTAAAAACTTGTTATCGTACATGCATGTGCACTGGCGTGCTCGACTATGTCTTATAGTCTTATGTCTGCTAGATTCTGTCTGTACCGTTAATCAAGTCATGTGCGATTTATAAGCTTTGGAAGAAATTGGGACGAAAATACGTTCGATTGTAAGGTAGATCCTATTTGAAGTAATCGGTACAAAGGTCAGTTTGGGTCAAATATATAATTAATTTCCTTTCCAATATGTCGTGGATAGTGCCGAGTCAAATTGGGGTCAGTATTTGGCTTCTATAAAGTGCAATTTTGGACAAAGGTCAATGCAGGTGATATGTCCTCTTCCTATATATCAGACTATCCAAATCAACACAATTAGTAAACTCTTTAAGTAGGTTTAAAGAAGGTCGATCTTCAAATATTGGCATACACCTATTTCCTTAGCCAGAAGACACCAACAGATAGCCATTTAAGCTTTTATTACTGTCAATAAAAAAATATGAGTTTACCGCTGTCAGTTCAAAGGTCAATTTGGGTCATATGTCATATTTATGAAATGTCGTTTTATTGTTTGTCCGTGTGAATAAGTACATGTTTACCACAATTAGTCCAAATGTCCAAGTATAATTGATACAGTTGATGGAGCTTGAACAGATGAGGATAAAAAAAAACCAAAACATAGTCGGCCATCAAACAAAATTTTCGCTACCAAACGTTTGGTCGTGACATCAAATTGTCAATTAATTCAAATAAAATAACTACAACACCGAGTTGAGACCAAATAAATTGTATATACATGTGTTTGGTATTGAAAATTTTGCTTTAAGGCCAACTATGTTTTGACCCTGTCAGTCCTAGAGTGTCTGTTTGATTTTTATTGTTGTTGTTGTTGTTATTACAGTTGTTTGTTTGTTTGTTTGTTTGTTTATTCGAAACAGGTTCTACACAATACTTATTTTTCATTAACATTGGGATAATTTAAAATAGCCTTGAAATTACAATGTTGAATGTGACGTTTCCGGATTGAGTGGTTGATTAATCGTTCTATATGATGACCTGTTTTTCAGAAACGCTGCTTTAATGCAACTTCTAAAGTACTTACTACCAAGCACATAGATATATGGGTTTATTATGGAATTTAGCAAAATTGTAGCATGTCCAATTTTCATGATAATACTCGCATGTGTCTTGTTCAACATATGAAGATCATATTCATCTAACACATGATCCATCTTGACAATACGATGTGGGAGATGGCAAAAGAAAAATACAGCTACGTTGACAATAAGCATCCGGGCAACTTCGTTACGGATTTTCTCGGTAGCGGAGGTTGTTACGGGGCGATTGCTTAACGCTTTTAGTATCTTATAGAAAAGAATTATGTTGACTATTAGTGGTACGAAGTATGTAGCTTGATTAGTTAATATCTGTCCAACAAAATTTGCCGTTTTGTTTAATGGTACACAGGTGTAAACTACATTAGGGAGATGTTCAAATTCTTGTGTTATGGGCCATAATATACACGTTGTTTTTATGTTTCCCACAACAATTGTGTTGAGAATACTAACAGCAGTTGCAAAGCACCATATTGTGAAAATCAGTTTATAAGTTCGACTCTTTCTGTTATGTGTAATATGTCGGAATGGTTTACAAACAGCTAAATACCGTTCAACAGTTATAAGAGTCATGAATCCTAAAGACGCAAAGTACCATACACGGATTGAGAGCACATAACTTGCACATTGTAATGCCGTTTCGACAGGCCACGCAAATCCTACGGTTGGTTCCGCAAAAAACATCCACATCCATACTACAGAGATAAAAAGATAGCTTATATCACAAATGGCTTGATTTATCAAGTACAAATTCAATGTATTTATAGGTGACGGTAACCGCAAAAGAGAAAATAAGAAAACAGAGTTTCCAGCTATTCCAAAAGCAGAGATAGACGGTAATACATACAGGTACACAATCACACCCAATGATGATTGCAGCATCTGTCTTGCTGCGAAAGGACGATGAGTTACATTCAAAGTATTCCATCTCGTACAGATTTGATCCGATGCGACAAAACTTTCATTATTCCACATGTTTCAAAATGAGCTTTCAAATAAATGGAATATGTTATCATCATAAACTGTAACATATACTTCCTTCCTTATCGATATGTTTGCTCAATTCTACAGGTGAAAACAACATTTCTAGTTCTTCCGTACATCAAATCACAAGAATATGCATACGTATATGGCGATTATATCGGTTTATATACTTACACATATATTATTGAAGGCACATGCTGGGAAATTATATATCCCGTCAAACTGAGAAAACAACCGTCTACAGGAGTAATAAAGACAATCAATCTCAAATTTGATTTCTCCAATCTGTACAAAAATTCGGATGTCTATACAAGTTCCTTACGCAATACAAATAATATATGTGAAATGCTTATCAATCATTACGTTTAGAATACTTCATTTTAAGTTTCAATAGGAGAAATTAACTCCTTATTCCGTTGTAGTCTATTCTGATACTGACGTCAAACATCATTTTCACATACCATTTATGATGTAGATTTACCAAGAAACCTTCTTATATAAAACATTAGCCAGACAACGCATCCTTCCTGCTCTAAGTGCTATCTTCTGAACTTTCTTCACATCCCGTTGCACGACACTGCACTATTCGATACAAATGTTATAATGTTAATAAAATCCATGATGCAAAAATGTCCATCTATGGTGAAATGGATTGTTTAATAGCTCACGTACTCCATCCAAATAACTCGCTCCATTTGTAATGACATGGTATAAGATACACTTAGTTAGCCATCACGTACAAATTATCAATTTGTTACTAGGCATTAGCCATATACAACGGAACCACATTCATTAACTTCTTTCCTATCTCATCAAGCTTCATCACGTAAATGAGAACACCACGGTAGAGATTTTACATTTTATGCTCTTTATAACAGATTACAAACGTGTTTGGATTTCATCTATACTTATGTTCAGTTCTTTGTGATAAGCTTTGACTAAACTGATGTTCGCAGTTCATGTGTCGTTGCGCAGTTGTTGATATGTTTAATTCGCTATCACAGAATTTTGTTTTGTGTTATTTAAAGATTGTTTTCTTAAATGAATGTGCAATACAAGTTCGAATTAGATACAGCTGAAGAACACGTATAGATGACCGACTCGTACCCCTAATGTTTTTTTCCGTGTTTATTCTTTTTTGTGAGTGAAATATTTTGTATCTCGTCCTATGAATAAATGTCCAAGTATCCTTTTATAACTGTACGTGGCGTACCTGCATATGCATCGGCATTTCATCTAATGCTATATTTGTACCAAATAACACTCGTATCAGATACAGCGCCTTCGTCTACATAATCTAGTTTGTTTTAACTTTCTTGATTAAGTAAGCTAATGTATATAAGCAATTTGTTTAAACAGATATATAATGTTCACATTTGTGTAATCTATTGATCATTTACTCTAATATCGTTTTCTAAATGTGTCCCTTCTGACTTTTTCTCAATTTAAGATTAAACTAAATTGTATAACAAAAGCCACTTATTTTAAGGGGACTCGACTGCAATCAAACTACGAGTATTTTCTTCATTTTAGGCCTTATGAAGTTGGTAATGTTACTAAAATATTACCCATAAGATAAAACTTCGAAATGTGAAATTTTTGTGACGTCACATTCACCGTTGCCATGGAAACGGCGGCCATATTGGATTTTGATGCATTATTTTGTTCCAAAATTACGAGAAGACTTAATGACATTTTGATGTTTTTCCAGCTCCAATGTATAGTTAAAAGCAGTATATGTTTACGTACAGAGCCTTTTTTTTTAATTTTCTGTAATCTTATAGTGATTAAAACTCTCAAAATATCATTTTGGCGGAAAAGCTGAAAACGCCTAATTATGCATGCTAATTTGGCCGTTTTAAAAATTTGAAGCAGTATTTTGCAAAAAGGGCTCTGTACGTAGATGTAGCTACAAAATATACATCTCCTTGCAAAATTTGAAGTCATTTGGACATGTCATTTTCAATAAATCCTGGAATGACTGTTAAAATAAACGGTTTTGAGAAAAATGCGTTTAAATTCTAGAATCACTGATATTTGGAAATTAAACACATTTGAAACTGCAATTTATTACCGAATGTGATTCAAAATGAACTTGAAAATCTACTTTTTCATGAAATTTTATGATATCGAACAATCTTTGATTGATCGTAACTTTTGAAAGGAATGTCCGTTTTGTACCAAACAAAAAACATTTTAAAGATTAAAAAAAGTGCAGAAAAGCTGAATAACACCTAATCTCAAAAACACCAAAATACTGAAATTTAGGATTTTGATTGCAGTCGGGTCCCCTTAAAGGACAATTAACCTAAAATTTGATAAATTAAGGACTTTATTGCCCAGAGCGCTTCGTATTTTGTTGTTTTGTCGTTGGTTTTGTTGTTACTCTTGTGATTGTTACTGTTGTTTGTTGTTGTTTAATTTGTTTGTGTGTTTTATACCAACAGGTATTTTTTTTTTTTTTGGCGGGGAGAACCGCAATCTAAAAACAAAAGCTTGTTTACAGTACTCATATAATCTCCGAAAGGCAATCCTTTAAATTTCTTGGAAATGAAATGCCACCGGTGACTGAATAAAGATTAGCACTTTTGGCATGCATGTAAAATGCGATAAGTAACCAATCAAGAGTCCTGATTCTGCTATATTTCCCCGGTTTTTTTTTTCACTTACCCAACAATATAATACATGTAGTACAGACCATTTGTCTACGTTATCGTTTAACGGTTTGGTCCATATGATCATTGGATTCAATGCTTTTAACACAAAAATATTCAAAGGTTAATAGCTATGTTGTATTGACGTTTATGTTGCGTACTAATATTTTTAACGTATGTGAACATTCTGTCTATATCATATCATCCTTACTATCTACAAATCTCAAGACAATTTTTAAATCGCTTTCACTTACTCTAACCCGCTGTTGTTTGCTTGAAGGTTTTTTGGAGTTAGTAGATATTTTGTAGAAATTAAAATCTGACTTAAGACTTAAACCTTAAAACCTGCTATAGTTTCTAAAAGTCTCTAATTATACACCCCATAAGAACTAGTATCATAAATGTTTTGACTAAATGTCACACTCTTTTTTTAACTTGTATTGTATTGTTTATTTACACCTTGGGATTTATATAAACTCAGTTTTGAAGTCGTTATTGTATCTGTGGGTTTCATTACGTGATTTATTGAGCATTAGCATGATAGTATCACGTTCCAAATGCACGGTCTCACTTATAATATCAGTGACATACAAAGTATCATGTCGCTGATGTTTTAAATGAGCCATACCTTGTGATTGCCAACACTTTTTGCTTGTTTTAATGTAGGTAAAAATAATCTCTTATAACCGATTCATACTATTGTTGAAACAGTATTTCATTCAATGAGGAGCTGGAGACTTAAAGTAATTCACGGTGTATTTTGTGGTTGTTTTGTCGTTGTTACTGGCTAATAGCTATGTTGTATTGATATTTATCACTCTAAATTTCGCAACAGATAAAGTAGTTGTCTACAAATGGGTAAACCATTTTGAAGAAACCTCTTGATGCTACATATTTTGAAAATACTTGTGTTCATAGTTGATATAAATTGTCATTAAATGGCCATCAAAGGTGTCAAAATTGGTGTTAGGTAAAAGGCTTGTAACTGTTGCAAGGCACTTCTTCCTTAATTGTTATACAAATTGTGCCATGTGTTTTGGAGACAACTATGTATTTGTACACTAACATACACTGTTAGAACGCGGATTAAAATTTTAATCAACGCAGATTACCTAGTGTATCACTCATTTGTTGGTTACAAAGTTTAACCAATAAGCTTAAAATTTTAATCCCCATTAGCAGAAATTTAATCTTGTTGGTTAAATTTTTAACCCACAAATAAGTGGTTCACTAGGTAATCCGCGTTGATTAAAATTTTAATCCGTGTTCTAACAGTGTATAGTGTCCCAAAAAGTATGTGCTTGTATTTTTTTGACATTATGTGTTAGTGTAATATAAGTAGCCAAATATAATGCTTTTACTACAATTTTATGAACCCTTTTCCGAAAGACTACAGACACCTACGGCTTGTTGTTTTATTACATATATATTTTAAATGGGCACAATGTGTACACAGCTTTACCAAAGCATTTGTTCACAACTACCTTTGCAACGGATGATGCCGTTGTAAAGGTTTATATGTGATATGTTGTGTATTTGCATACTTTAGAATATTTAAACGTACGGTTTATGTTATCATTAAAAAGTTACTATAAGTCTCATGTCAATTATTGGTAACTCAGTTACATCATGACATGAGATAAATAGGATTTTTACTTACTCTAATCATTTATACCTTTTAGATATGAGATTTAGAGGTTTTAGATATGTTGTAGAAGTGACAGTGTTTTAACTCTCCTAAAACTTTAAATTTAAAGGCACTAGCTGTTCTACCATTCATACGAACTAGAAATTATAAACAATATTTTAGTTGTTACTATTGTGGTGTTACTCGCTTAGTTATTGTTGATTTATATTCTGGGATTCATATGAATTCAGTTTTGAAGTCACTGTTGTAGTTGTTAGTTGCCATTACGTGATTTATTGAACATTAGCATGGTAGGTATCAATTTCCAAATGCACGGTCTCATTTTTAATATCAATGGACATATAAAGTGAAAGTATCATGTTGCTTATTTTATTATGTGAGTCTGTGATATGTAATGTAATATACATTGTGATTGCCGATTCCGGTAACCTGTTTTAATTGAAGTAAATTACCTCAACTTTTTTTCAAACTTTTCGAGATTTTGGTACCAAAATGTTGCTCATACTTTTCTCACAACCCATGTGAAATTTCACGGCTGAATTATGTTCGGTTTAGAAGATATATATGAAAATGTGTCTACTTATGGTAACCATAATTAATTTTACATAGTAACGTATAGGCGGTTCACAAATACAAATGTGCCCATAAAATCAAAACAGTTCAACCGTTTCAGCTGAAATTTGAAATTTAGACCGCTTGAGTGGTCATCTTTCATATGACATTGAAAACTAAAATTTGAAAAATTGGACCAAGCTCCTTTAATGATATAATAAACAGAATAAAAAGGTCATGGTACATATAGTATCGTATTGTTTTAAAAATTCGTTTTATGATATGATACTTTAATAAGTAATTGATACGCAGTGATAATATTCCCTTGGCTCAAACATTGGCAACGCCATGTCGAATTAGAAAGTACGTTGGCTTAAATGTTCCCAACTCACAAATCAAAAAAAGATAACTTACGTCCACTTTTGTGAAATAATATTTAAAGCGAAAGTTCCGTGTAATTTCTGCTTTTAGCATTAAAATATGTTTCATATTAGATCAGATCTGATCTGCTTAAAGGTAGTAAATATGAGATATGTGATGCAAATCAAGTCGCAAAGTTACTTTTGTGTAGGTTATCTTATGTTTTTATTAACCCTCGTCTACCCAGGGGTTGGGGCAACCCCCCCCCCCCAAAAAAAAAGGGGTTTTCCCCGCTGCATAAAAACGCAAGAGCAACCGACCCCAGGCATTTGGGTAATCTCTTTTACATCCTTTGCGGTCATTTTGATGACAACATTAGGGGGTACCACATAAGGTGGGGTTAGGGTATACCGTCAAAGTTGGGGTGTTGGGAGGTTTGGTGAAGCCCCGGAAATTTTCAAGTCGCCATTTTGAAACACATATGCATGCTATGAAGCTGAAACTTGCAGAACATGTTAGAATTATCATTTTCCTTCTTTATTTGCAAAAATCCCGATGAAAATCGGTCATTTAGACATTTTTATAGCAAAATTTGATTTGGTGGCCATGTGTGCCAAAATCCAGATTTTCCGATCCGAACGAGCTTTATGGTGTCATAATTACGTAACGCTTTGGCCGATTTTTGTGATCTTGATATCATTGGATAGGGGAGTACCTATCTATTCATAGCAAAACCAAGATCATAGGGGGTTTCGTTTCAAAAAAGTAGGGGGGGTTGCAACAACCACCCTTTGGGTAGACGTGTTACAAAAAACAGCCTGGGTAGACGAGGGTTTTTAAATTTACAACAATGGTATCTATATAAAAACATTTTTGAAAGAAAATCTAAACACTTGCTGTAAATTTACCATTAAAAGTTAAGTCGTAGCATTCATTCAACTCATAGATAAATGTTTCATATCATACACTCTTTATTGGAAGATTACTCATTTCGGCACGCATATGCAAATTTAACCATTTCTAAGTTTTCCATGAGCGGTCATTAAGGTCTTATATAATAATGTATAAGCTACAAAACTCTAAATGTTAAAAACTAACAGAAGAGATCGTGAATCATCAGTAGTATAGTCTTTTATGTGCTGTATGGAGTTACATTTAGAAAATGTCATTTTCAAAACGGATGTTTTGACTGTGGGTGGTGATTGTACCATTCCTGTTTTGTGAGCTGTGTAATAATAAACCTATACTACACAGTAAGCGGTACTACAGTAACTCTCAGTGTGCAATCCACACCAATCAATAAATTGAGCGTAGAAGATGCCGTCTGACTCAGGAAGAATAAAAAGTGACTCATTCCTCAATTTAGAGTCAGAAATGTGTTAAAATTGATAGTTTTAATAAAATTTGAACGTATGGGTCTTTTACTTAAAGGGCCAACGAAATAGGAAGATAATCCTGATACAAGTCTCTGTGGGACATTCCATTGCAAAAACAGGGCCGATAAAAGAACACACAACAAATCGCACCATTAGTGGTGATATTGATTTATCAATCTGATCAGTAAGTATACCATGAATAGATTCAAACAGTCACCTTGAATTTTCTATTCATTCTATTCACTGATACACTGATAGACCAATACTCTGAACAATCACCGCGTATGATGTAAAAGGTGGTGAATGACGTAGAAAGTGGTGCCTAATATTGAACGTGTTTCTGTCCCTCCTGCTAGACTTGTCACAAGTTTCATCATTATTACTTGTTTTTCTTAGAAGAAAGCCCCAAATGATAATGAACTATATTGTATTCAATGACCACTAAGCTTTATTTTAAAACGAACTTGAAATTTTATTTCATGTGACCTTTAAGCTTTCAATTTGAAAACGTGTTGTTTCTACTAGTTTTCTTGTCGCCAAAATTTTGAAGTATTTTGAGATGATATTAAGTGACATAGTTATCGATGCTATTGTTTTCTATCGTTGCGTGAACAGGTGTACATCAAGCTTACGACACTCGTTTTACATGTGTTCGCCATAAATTGTAGTGACCTTGGGTATATGGGTAAATTTGGATACATTTCGCTAGTCCGACAATGCGCTAGTCCGACAATGCGCTAGTCCGAAAATGAAATACACGGCGCTACTCCGAGAATGCGCTAGTCCGACACTGCGCTAGTCCAAAAATGAAATACACGGCGCTAGTCCGAATCTGAAAAACACTGCGCTAGTCCGACATTTATGTCGGACTAGCGCAGTTATTTTCATTTTTGGACTAGCGCAGTGGATTTCTGTTTGAAATACACACAATACATTTTTGTCAGACTAGCGCATTGGTTTTCAGATTCGGACTAGCGCAGTGTTTTTCAAATTCGGACTAGCGCAGTGTATGTCATTTTTGGACTAGCGCAGTGTATTTTCATTTAAAAATTCGGACTAGCGCAGTGTCGGACTAGCGCAGTGGTTTTCATTTTCGGACTGACGCATTGTATTTTCGGACAAGCGCAGTGGTTTTCATTTTCGGACTAGCGCACCTCTAAGGTATAGGAATAGTGTGTAGTCGGACTAGCGCATTGTCGGACTAGCGCATTGTCGGATTAGCGCATTGTCGGACTAGCGGGTGCACCCCGTCAATTTATGGCGAGAATTCGAGAAATGGCCTTCTATGCAATCCCACAATGAGAGTCTATTTATTGTATAATCCTTTAACGGTTTTTCTTTCACCTACACTGGTTTACCTCTAATTACCTTTCTAGTGTTACAGCGAGCCATGATGCTCACCAGCCACCTTTCAAATATTGTAACCACGCATTTCAAAATGCAGAGAAAACAGGATTTTTTCCGATTTTCTAAACCCAAAACTTTCATTTGACCTCAACCTCACTTATTTGTACATCATACATCATGTGGATCACACATGAATATGCTCAAACTGTAGTCAAATTTTCTCATGCACTTTTTAGCTCTTTTTCAAAAATATTGCCTTTTATATTCACTTGCGTAAGTGTTTAAGAAAAAAGATAAGACGTCTTAAACTTTGGCCCGGTGCAGACTCCTCTATCGTATAGAATATTTTGCTTAGAATATTCTATGCTGACGACAAAATTACGTAGGTCATCGAATAAAACTGTGCCGTGCCTTAGACATTATATCATCGGCGATTACCATCACCTGATATCTTTAGGAAAAAACACTGAGAAAACCTTTAAAAAATGTTATATATTTTTTTTAACTAGAGATCTTACAACAATCGTTTCCTCTCAATCAATGGACATTAACTGATTGAATACTTTAACTAACCGAGTATAATTTATAAAATCACAGCTAAAATGAAAAACACAAAATCTTACAACACGTGCACAAACAACTGTAAAATGCAGCATTAGGCTTTAAGTACATTTGCACTCCTAAATCTAATCTCGACTGTATATCTCCTGTACTCTATTTATGTGTATCCGCCGTATTTACCAATTCATTAAGACGACTGAAAAAGAGGATTTTCTGGTACTTCTGTTGACTGATTTGAAAATAAGTAGGTCATCGTTGCACTTGTGTGTTCTTCTTGAGAGCTCATCTCAAGTTTCATTCTAATTTAATGTCTCATGTAGTAGAAGTACACAGTGAGGTCATTAAGTGCAAAATTCTACCGGTTATCTTACGCCAATCTGTTAAGAACAAATATGCATTCTAAAGACTTGAGAACTTTTCAAATTTCAAGAATAGTTAATAATTGGATGTGTTTTACACAGCAACATGAAGGTGCGAAACCTTTTAATTAAAACAATTTAGTCTAATATAAATAAACAGGTTGTCCACATATATTTTTTTAAGATTAAGACAAGATTTTGTCATTGGTGATAACGTTATGTGAGTGCAAGAAAGTCGTATCTGCAATGGCTGCCCTGAGTTATATCTAGTTTACAACTTGTCAAATGAATGTGAAAAATCCCTCAAGAACCATTTCAAGAACCACTGACCCAAGATTTGAGATTAGACAAAACTTAGACAGTATGCATTCCAAATTTACGACAAATGGCAGCTATTGCAGATACGACTTTCTTGCACTCACATGACGATAACAATACATTATGTTACTTGCATTTGTCATTGTATCAAACTTGATAAACAAAAAACAAACAAAGACAAAACTTTTGCATATGGTATTGGTTAAGGGGACAATACAATACAGACCGTATTGACTTGCACAATCCCTTTTTCGAAGATATTGGACCAGACCCAACAAAACAAGTTCCGCATCATGAAATTGTTATCAAGTGTGGTACTGATTAAGTTAATTACCAATCAATGTCTCAGATATACGCGTACTTTTAGAACCATGCATGGTAAGTAGACATGCTTACTTAAACTCTGTTGTATTTATTTATTTTTATTTTTTGATGTATTTATTATTTTTATTCTTATTTATTTATTTTTTTCCCTCTTAATATTTGCATTAGAGGATTGGGAGTATACAATAATCAGTTATCTGAGGTAGAATTAGTTATCCAAAAATGTTCTAATATTTTTTTCTTTACATTTCTTATATAGCCTCCTTAAGGACAAAACAAAGTTTTGCTTAATACATTAATGATATACAACAAATATTTGTATTTCTCTCTGAAAATTAATGACAGAATTTTTATAGTGATTACTTTGTATGATTACTTTTTTCTCTGCTTATACCTTATCTTTATCACCCTTGCACATATCTACAAGGGTAATCAAACACAATACAAATTTCAACACCAACGAAACTTCCCATGCCCGTTTATTTTAAAGGTGTAGGCTCCGATCACATTCTCATCCCCCTGGGCTCAACCGGAAGTAGTATATTTTTGATACCATATCAAAAAACCATATTTTTCTGACACTAAATCCAAAATTTCACCTCCTTTATACTTTTGGAGATATAGCATAAAATGTAAAATTATTGGTATACCTATTTTCGTTTGTATTTTCATAACCGCCTCATCCCCAGGGTTGCATACTTTCTTTTGCCTCTCAAGAGAAAACAAGAAGCAAGCTGAGGTTTAAATTTAACAATATGCATTCCAGAGGTCAAGGTCAATCAGTTTAAACTAAATAATACACATGCAAAAATGGGAACCTACACCTTTAATCATGATCAATGAGAAAATGCGAATATATTGTTTATTTTCTTTTTTAAACAGGAAATGCAAAACAATGTTGTCAGTTATTCTTAATTGTTTGTATTTTATTATTATTTGTTAAGAGGAGGATATTGTTATTTAAGCCAACATTAATAGTTGACCCATCGTCCTCATGACCTCCTGTAAGACGACAACCGGTCTGGTTTTCGATAAAAGAACAGCATAATCTGTAAAATCACTGGGTTTTGTTCGTATATTCAGACTCTCAGCTTACTGACTAATACTACGATAATAATAATGTCGCCAGTATCTACCTGAAGACGCTCATAGAACTAGTTTTATATTATTACGCCATAAATAGTCATCACAACCGTAAACTAGATTTTGACTGTAGTCAAGGCCAATTTAACGACTTCTTTTGTCAATATAGACCCAAAACTTTTGACCCTTACATACGCCTCGCCTCCAGAATGGGACCCCTTCCGGGCACCAAACTCCGAATCATGGTCTTTAATACGGCAACTGAACTTACTTACAGTTACTCGCTGTCAGTTAGTGCTGCATTTAATAAATGTAGCGCCAAAACAGTATTAAGGGTTTTATTATCTCTTATTTTCGTAAAATGAGGGTTTCAAGCGTAATAATCATTTATGTAATAACCTTGGTGATGATTGATTGCCCATTAGGCATTACGAGCTTTATTACTAGACAATTTTACCAACTCATTTCAAGTGAAATATAATATCATCAGGGAATATCACATGACACACAGTTGCAGTTCATTGTGTGGTAGGTCGCTGGTAAGTTCTTCCTTCCTAAGCTTCATTCATTCGTTCCTTCCTCTTTTTCGTCCTTCCTCATTTTTCCCTCCTATTTCAATTTTTTCTACTCCTCAATATTATTTCTCCTCTTGTTTCTCTTTTTCTAAGTTTTTTCTTCACATAATCCATTTTCTGTTCTCCTTCAAAATTAATTCTACTACTATTTAGATATCATAAGATTAAGCAGACTTTTAAATATATAATTTGACAGTGGTTTGATAATAGTGTTTTTGCTATCATTGTTCCTCCATGACCAAAACGAAGTTGATATCGAAAATCAAGTCCTGTACACGCTCTAAACTACCAATTTCATCACAAAAATTGCATATATACCAAGGAAGTTATAAATGGGAACCGGTACTCTCCGCCATTTTGATTTATCGCCGTGTAAATCCTATGGGACGGCAGCCATCTTGGATTGTCGCTCATGGAGGGTGAGTTATTGTACCTCCGGCATTTTACGGCTCCGCGTGCAACACTTCGAGAGTCTTCGCAACGGATTAGCGGGAAAATTGGCGTACTTTAATCAGAGCAAGTCGCAATGCACGCTACATGAAACGCAGACACGGTTTGCGCGTGAAACAAACTGCACACGCTGTATATGCGTCAGGTGAAGATTTACGCGATCTGCCTGGATATCGGGTCAAATCCCGAATATATCCGGAGGTACAATAACTCTGCTTCATGAGCGACACAAGATGGCGGAGAAAGACGGTTCCCCCCTATAACTTCCTTGATATATACCAAACTTGAAACTCATGCTATAATTTTGAAAAATTTATCTGACTATAATGCATTAATCTTTCAAATGGAAGTGGCTATATTCACGATGATCGTGCCAATAGTCTCACCCTAAACGGCTATAGATACGATGATCCAGTGTGATTGGCTATGGAGCCGATAGGCGAAAAGCGCGAACTACACCAAAGGCCGCTGGTAACACGTGGTGGACACTCGCTGAAATCTTATTATGGCGCGGGGTTTTAAAGCTGTTTAAAAAAAAGTATGGAATTGGATTTTTATTCTTTTGACTTAGTTTTTTTAATAGCAAAAATAAATCCAACTTTGATCCAAAAATGGCACCGTATGCATAAAAATGCACCGTATGCAAAAACAAACAAAAATATTAAAAAAACTCTAATTCCATACTTTTTTTTAGCTTTTCTTCTCTCTTTCATTTAAAAAAAGAATGAAGTCTCTAGCATCTACGGTCGGGGACATTTACTCTTTTGAAATCCGACACAAAAAATCAAATTTTTGTTTTTTTGGCAATCCAAGTATCCTAGACACCAAATATGAAGTTCATACCATCTTCAATAAAAAAAACCTATTTTTGGTGCAGATCTTCCCTTAAGGTTTTACACTACTAAATAACAACCGGTTACCATGCTATGGCAAAAATAGGAACTATTTGCTTGTGGGGCATCCAGAGAACCTACTCTAAAAAGCTTAAAATTTACCAATGATGTGTAATAAAATATGAAGATTTCATATTACATCGTTAGATTTGAATGTCTTTTTTCAGTTTCTGACATTTGATTTTAAAAATAGTCAGAAATTACTCCGCCAGAGTGATTCGCCGAATATTGGCCTGATCCCAGTTTTTTGCCAATTCATAATTGTAGGGCGGTAATGACATTACTATGTTCAGCGTTTCTAAAAATGAAAACTTTCCAGGTAATACTATGCTGAAATGTTGACTATTTGTAGGATACATGCCGTACTTTCACACCATAATGCTCGTTTATTCATCTAAGAATTTTAACTCATTTCACTCATAACGAAGAATCTGAAAAAGTTTACTTTTATCAATCTCCGTAGTATGGTTAATGAGTTATATCAAAAAACGTGAAAGGTCATGAGGGGTCACGATCAAAATCGTCGGATTTTTTTTCTAAATGGTCTCAAATTGTTTCTCTTACAAACTATCAACAAAAAGTATTTAGCAAAGGCTCAGATGTACAATTGCTTTGGTTACAGATCAAAATAAATTTATAATGGTAAATATG
>JXSR01S012336.1:5828-25119 GCA_000969725.1 Ophiothrix spiculata | reverse complement strand
GTATCAAATGAAACCAGTTCAACTGGTATCAAAAAATAAAACCAGTTCATCTGGTTTCATTTTGTGATACCAGTGGGCTGGTATCATTTCCAGCAATTCCAGTAGAACTGATTTTCTTTGGTACCAGTTCATCTGGTTCCGAACGATTCCAGTTGAACTGGTTTTCAGTGATTCCATGTTAAAACTGGTTTCATTTGATACCAGTTGAACTGGTTTTAGGCCTTCTTGTCTTGTTATCACTTAAACTGGTATCAAATGATCCTACTTGAACTGGATTCATGTGATACCAGTTATAGTGTGTTTCAAACTGGGTTATGTTACACAATATGGAACACTTACCATTTCAAGTGCTAGAATAGTCATTCATCTGATAAAAATAATTAATTCCTTCATCTAAAGCTTTGCACATCAAACATAATAATCTCAAATATTTAAAATCATTGCAGAAAAGATTAAATCAAATTTAACACCACAGAATTTATACAGTCAGCTATCAGGTGATATATAAACGAGATGCTATACGTATTCATGATGTGAAAGAAACCCGACATTAAAACACAGTTGTGAAGCATTAAGAAATCCCAGTTAACGAAGCTTGAGACATCAGTTGAAGTTCTAATAGAACAACATAGTGAAAAGAAATTCCAGTTGATACCATTCCAGTTCAACTGGTTTGTACTAAAATCCCAGTTGAACTTTTAACAAAGATTCACAGTTGGAAAACCAACTGGTTTTTCATCATCCCAGTTGGAAGTGTTCCATTTTCCGTTACGGAAATTCTACGGCCAGTTGGAAAACCAGTTGAACTGGTTCAACTGGTTTCAGAGAGGAACCAGTTCAAACCAGTTCAACTCGGATCAACTGGAATTTTGACATGGGTTAGGAAGATGGGCTACCCGATATTAACTCACGAACAGTATAACAACCTTGTATTGGTAGGACGAATAACGACCCAGTTAAATGCAGCTGTTAATCCATGCATATACACCGTCACAAATCCGAGGTACAGAAAAGCACTTCAGACAACGTTTACCATTTTTATGTGCGGGAAAAGTAAACCACTTGCTTCGCCAAACTCAAGCCAAATTGATACATCCATCACTTTACAGACCATGCAAAAACAGTGGAGTTGCGTGTATTGACACGGTATGCGTGTGAGTGGAAATAGCGCGTAATTACTTACGCTCGTTTGTTTATTTGCTGAAGTCCAGTTTAATCTGGATGCATCTGGATGTGCGAAGTACAGATTTATTTGTCCGTGTGGAGCGCCCCATTTTTGATCGCTATTAACTGGTCTATGCAGTATAACTGGTTTATAGAGTATATCTATCTATTTGGGGTACGTGCAGGTTAATGTAGACCGTTAAGCTCATTTGCATAATTTACATTAACATGATTAACACTTAGAACGTTTTAAATTCTCTTCAGTAACTTGATATTTCGTAACATATATAATTTATGGCTGAATTTCCCATTACATGCATATGTAGGTAATACGAGACTAAACCAAATTGTTTTTTATTTGCATTTGGTTTTCAGTCAATGCACATTTCCGCAGGTTTTTATTCGGGTACTCCGGTCTTCCTCCTGCATTCAAAACTGAATTTAAAACACATATTCGGAACCTTCTTAAAGATAAGCTTCCTTCAGCTTACTTGGTACCAAGTACCCAAGTTGAGTTACCAAGTTGAGTTCCCTTGGCGAAAAGCCTAAACAAATTGATACACAGTTACTTTACTGTCAACTAAATTGCCATTTAGTTAAAATTGTGTTCTAAGAAAGAAACGCATGTCGTCAATGAATGAAAATAATTGTAAAACAAATTTTTATCCACCCATAGTCCCAAAATGTAGTATATTACAAATAGTTCTTATTATGGTACTTTTTAAATGCTATTCAAAACTAAACAAAGGTTGCCAGCCTTTTAAACACATTATTTGTATTTCATGGGTGTTAAACAAAAAATGAAACCTCAATAATTCTACAATTTCTAACATCCTGATGAATTATGACCAAGACTTAAAGAAACCATCAGCTGTCGCAACAAGTTATTAATTGTATCTAATATCCGTTCAAACTCGAAAACCATCACAAGCAATTGATACACACAAGTAAATTATTCACTATATTCTTTATCAAATGAACTCATGCTTGCTGCATCTAGTGATGCATCATAGCTAAAATATTCATAACAATTGCTCATTTTGTGATAAAAGCATGAAATATGGCACAGATGTAGAAAAAAATCATCTACACAGATCTAGATCATCAGTCATCTTAATTTTTGTCCCTGTCGGCCATTTTCCAAGATGACCGCCAAAGTGCCGATTTTCGGCATATTTCGGTAATGTATTTGTCAGTTAGAAACTTAATGTTCAAAATTATTATAGAGAAAAGGTTTCTGGAGATATGGCAATTACATCTGACTCCAAATTATGTTATATGCATATTTCAAATTCAACATGGCCGCCAAAATAGCTGATACTCATTAAAATTGACAAAAACATCCGTTAAAATGTATGATAATATTGATATAATAAATAATCAACATACAATAATATTTAGGGCTACAACAAGATCATTTGCACCCTAATTATATTGTAAGCTTGCATTAAAATCAAAATGGCGCCTGTTCTGAGATCCAAAATGGTCGCCAAAATGTGTCGAATTACTGATTACTGGTGGCAATACACATGTGTGACCGGTCGAAAATTAGAAACTTCATTTTATAAGCTTGAACAAAATGGAGAAAACGTGTCTGAACATAGAAAATCATATAGAATAGGGTTAATTGACGCCTCCAGTCTTGCTAAAAACTGCATAACGAAAATGTAGTCCATTGAGATTTTTTCACCTTCAGAAGAAAACGTCGCAGGTGATAAAACGCTAATGGTCCTCCCAAATTACAGTGCAGGTGATTGTTACTCCTTGGGACAAGGGTCCTTAGTAATAATGGTCTAACCCGGACATTCAAAACCATACTTTGACAATAAATGTATGTTGTTCTAGGACACACTGTGGACTATTATATAGCCTATACAAATGGATGGCGCGTCTTTTACACTGTGCTTTAATAAACAGCGCAAAAAAACGCATCTCTTTGTTCCTATAAAACAAAATTGAGTTCGACAGCGTCGTTTTCGAGCTAATTAGCATAAATTAGCATTTTTTGGGGCGAAAAAAATTATTTGCCTGGAGTAAAAGTTTCCAAATTTTATTTCAACAATGTCAATGTATTCATTGTCTCCTAATTTGAGCCAAATTTCATCTGAAAATTCCTTAGGGAAGTGGATACTAAAGTATTTCAAATTGTGTCCAAAATCGAAATGTTTCCAAACAATAATCGGTTATTTGGCCTCCATTTTGAAACGACACCTAAATATGGCTGCGATTAGTGTACCTATATTATGATGTAAATATTATTAAAAAATGTGTGCGGGAAAGGTACCATAGACCCCCCCCCCCCCCTTATGCACTAACGGAAGTGTGTGGTACCTTGTACAGTTAAGTGTTAAACTGTAAAATGTACTTGTTAAATAAAAAATACTGGTAATGAAAATAATAATGAATCATTTTGATGTAACATTTGGCGTCAACCTGATTTCTTTGGAGTCAGGCATTTTTTTCTCACTACATGGGACAAGATTTTCTTCTGACATTGTCATGATTGTGAAGCTAGATGTTATCATATACAGGCTAAGCTATCATAAGGTTGTTTTTAGACTTAACCAATCTGATTAAGACTTGCAATTACGTGGACTATGATGTCATACTGCGAAAAATAACAAAACTAGAGGAACACTTCAGATATTTATATTTCCATAGAAAGTTCAAATCTAAACGAACCCATCACACAATGGATTTTCACTTTTTATGTTCTGACGTATTATCTAATAGTTAAATTTTCGGTACACGTTGTACATGAACTATGACAAATAAATGTCTTACCACAAGAAAACTGCAGTGCGATGTAGATCTCGACAGTATGTTCAACGCATGCGCTCTTTCATCTTCCTGAAATATGAAAATAAGGAGAGTAGATTCTTATATGGCACATTTTAACGTTGTTACACGCGGTTTATTACCTGCAAACAAATATATAGCTTGACTTAGAAAAAATCTTACATCCTCTTTGACCCCTTTGTTCAACTTACCATTTTTGTGTAACAATTAAAGGGTGTTGTTTTTTTCCTTCTTCTTTTTATTTTTGTTTTTGTTTTTTGAAGTTTGTGTTGTGTTGTTTTGGTTTTCAAAATACTTATCACGTCACCATACCTATGTCAGTTACCCGTAAACCTTATTCATGAATTTAAGTGATTACAGAAGTCTCCCGCATCACAATTTGAAAACGTTGACAGGTATGCGTTGATAGGGAGCTTTTGATATCACCACGGATCAATCTGTCGGAAGATTCTTGATATGCCACGTAGATACCGTAATTTAAACGTTCTCTGTATCTAAAAAATGCGATTTTACTTCCCAATACTATATCACTTGCAGCAAAAAACAAACAAACAGTTTGCTCGAATTGGGTGGTTTTTAAGGCAATTAAAAAAAAGTTCCAACATTTTTCATTTTGAGCGCATTTAGTCTGTAACAAAAACCTCCCATCGATAAACTTAATATGGCAAAATCATACCTCCAAACTGTGACACATACCAACAAAATACGCGATTATTCCACTACAATGTCAGGGGCTGTCAGGTAAAACTTAAACAAGGTACTAGGGTACGAATAAATCATAACTTGTCATGTAACACTAAAGGTAGCTTGCCATTTCCCCTTTTGACTTGTAAATTGGATAACTATGCTATTTTTTTATTTATTATTTGAGGTATGTAAAAAGCTAAAAACAATAATTGTTCTTGTTTATTTAACGTAATATACGTTACCTTTTTCAATCGAGGCCTCTTTGCTGACGAAGGGATCGCCGCTGTCAGCTCCTGTTTTAGCTCAACAGCACCTTGTAGTGTACCATACTCCTCCAACTATTATGTAACATGAGAAAGAACAAATAATTTATATTAACCTAACCAAATACGGATGTTAATAATTTTTATACTGCATCGACCTGCAGGAATTTCCCACATAGCCTTTACCCTGAAAATATCAATTAAAGTACTTTCTCTTACATGCCTTCCAGCCTTCCTTTTTTGTCACCATATATCTCAAACCAGCAC
The DNA here is from genome assembly GCA_000969725.1 of Ophiothrix spiculata. NCBI lineage: Eukaryota > Metazoa > Echinodermata > Ophiuroidea > Amphilepidida > Ophiotrichidae > Ophiothrix > Ophiothrix spiculata. Next base: position 19,939 of record JXSR01S012336.1, on the reverse strand, counting down.
TTTTTACCCTTTCTCTGTATTGTGGACTGGAATACTAATGACATAATCTCACATCAACAATTGATCACGTGATCCTTAAGTAACACCATAGTATCTAACGGTCGTTCTGAGCTCGCATTGTAAATATTAATCATTCAAACATGCCCTTAAACCATCAAACATCAAAGGGATGGACTTTCTTGGAAGCATTCAGTTCGTTTCAGTACTGGATATACCAGGTATCCCAATAAACGGTTACATGAAGATATTGGGGAGAGTCGGAGCTCACATTTTAACTAATTTGGTATGATACTTGTCATAATCATTGAACACTCTTACTTCATTCCATTCATTTAAGAATGAGTTTTTTACATTGAGCAAAAACAAGATATTCATATTCATATTCTTCATATTCATTTATTTATTTTCCATCAAACAAACATAAAAAAACAAAAAGATGAACAACAAGAGATGGAGGAGGCACAACGATAAGCAAAAGCCTGTAAATTGTTGTGACCCCTGACATTAAAAAAAAAACACCAAAAAAATTACTTTACAAAAAAAAACAAATATCAAGCAAAGAAAAACTGCTATAAATCCCCCAAGGCACTCACATACCTCACACACCACACGCACACACACCAACAGAAGCAATGTCAAAAGCGAAAATACTGAGAAACGTGGAAGATATGAGTTTACAGACCAAAGCTGGAATTCTACGCAAAAGGAATGGATAAACACTTAAAATTAACAATGTCATCTATCTTTCATTGTGGAATAATAAAGACGAGCAATGTGTTACTGAAAATAAAGATTTTGCTTGAATTTGAAAATACCGAAAATTTATTTCAGTAAAGGCTTTTCAATTTCAACTTGAAATGTCCAATGTTTTGAACAGTCTTTACGTTTTTCGGCAGATCGTTCCATATTTTTGGTCCAACTTTACAAATATTTGTTGATTTTTGTATTGATATTTTGAAATCATCCCTGTTCCTTGTATTATAGTTATGGTTTTCACTATGAGTTGTAAATATATTTTCGAAAGATTTGGGCAATAAATCATGTTTGTACTTGAACATAAAAACGGCAGCTTCCTTGTGATACATATCGAAAATATTTAAAGCATTAAATTTTTCAAAGATGGGGATATTTGGACCTTCCAATCATGCCTTCCTTCCAATGGGAAATTTTGTACAGGATATCATGAACATCTTTCGTGATGAAACATGTCTGAAATGCAACATTGGGATGAGGTCTGCTAATTGTACTATTTTTCATCACTAAAATATTCATAGCAACCAGTCCAAACCAAAGTCTCAAATTATAAATAATAGCTACTTTATAAACGTAGAAACCGTCATTTTTATATGAAAATTGTTTAAACTGGCAAAAATTGACGGTTTCTGTGTTTATAAAGTAGCTATTATTTATAACTTGAGACTTTAGTTTTGTACAATACAACGCAGCCCTTTCCATTTATTTTCCCCTAGCAATGACGTCATCCTATCACCGGCACCCCAGAGGGTAACATACCTGATAAGAAAGTGTTTCCTTAAAGAAGTTTGTGGTTCCTTGGAGTACATCAATGGCGTGCTGGCCGATCTGGTCAACCTGTTGTTTCAGCATATCTCTAGGGCCACTTGCACGTGACGCAGCCAGCTTTTCAATTTCTTTGCGCTCGGCAGCCTCCATTTCAGCTCTGTAGATGTGATCTTTGGCATATGTTTCCCATGGGTATGGTTGCCCTTCTATACAATGAGTAAGTTTTCAAGAATGTATAAGCTATGAATGAGACTAAGGTAAAGATGAAGAAACAAGCTATTTAATTATTCTATATAATACAGCCTTTGCATCGGGGCATGAGATTAGAATTCCTGATTTCTTTTCTCACGAAGTAAGTCTCTTTTTCTTGGTATCTTTTCTATTTTCGGCATCTTTTCAAAGATGCATTGGCCAGCATGCATAGATTAGCCATTTCTGGCTATCCAGGCTGGTACTTTTGTATGAGCTTGGAAGAGACCATGAGTTCATCATGGATCTAATGGCATGTGTCCGTCACGGACCAACCGAGGTAAACAAACAAACAAACAAACAACGCTTTTCTAACAAAACTTGTTTTCCCATATTGAAACATGAAGTAAAACACATACATTTGCACCCGAATATTCCATAAGACATACATGTTATCGTAGAATGTTGATTGAAATGAGCCAACCTCTTTATCGATCAGCGATTATTTCCAGGACAATAAAGTGTAACCTTTACCTAATTTCTGACTGTATATAAAAAGCCAAAAAATACAAGGAAAGATTCATTTTTTCCTTTCAAGTAGTTTATATAATGATAAAGCGGTTGCTCAAAGTTGCCTGAGACACAAGTGTAATTTACAAACCTCGTGTTTTCATCTGTTGAGTCTGGAGTTCCTCCGGAAGTTCACCTTGTTGTACTAAAAATCTAGAATTACAAGATGGCATAGTGTCAAAAGTATATGTCTATTCCTTGTACAATGACTGGAAATTAGTGTATGTATGTTTATTTTACAAACCTTTAGCCTGATAATACTTGTTTTAGTATCTGATGAAGAGAGCTTCGTTATCTGCACTGGTCGATATATTTTGTGAGCGGATTCCAGATTTGTACCGGATTGTGTACAGTGAGTCTATTCTGTTCTTATACGTTTCCTTTAGTTCCTATGAATTTCGTTACATTTTTCCGACATGAAGTAGGCTAATTTTGCTATTATCATCTGAAGTCATTTTTTTTTTCAAGTAAGAATTGTTAGAGATAATTCTATTTAAAGGTGAATATCTCTGGCAATTTGTAAACTGCCTTTGTGACATTATACCTGCGTCCAGCCAAATAATTGCCAAATGCTCTCCTGGTGGTGAATCGGGAGCTCTTTCCCGGTTTGGTTAATTCAAATCGTCCTTTACGTATTGGCGCCATTTCCTTTCTTCCAGCTTTCTCAATGTCGTCAGTTTGAGTATCAGTTTCTCGTGAGGTCAACTCACGCATCTGTTGAAAAAAGGGGGAAAAAGAGAATGTTGTCCAAAACTTACTGTGATGTTACAAACTTACAATGTTACGAGATTTTATTGATTTGATAAAAAGCCATCCAGAACAAATAATTCAATGATATTATATATAGTTTCTCATCACCCCCAGCCAGCACGGGTCTCCGACGTTACAGATGTTGTGGGTCTAATACCTCCCTTGGTCCTTGGGTATTGCATTAGACTTCCTTAACTCCCTTGGTAGGTATTAGACCTCCCTAAATCCCCTTGGTCATTGTTGGTAGGTATTAGACCCCCCTAAATCCCATTGATTGGTATTTGAACCCCTAAACCCCCTTGGTAGGTATTAGACGTCCTTAACCCCCTTGGTAGGCATTAGACCCGGATTTAGGGAAGGACATTTTGAAACACATGTTCATCATCCAGTTTGTTCTGCCGAGCGCTTTATACAACTCACAAAAATAGTGTAACAGATTTATTAATCTATAAAAATGTAACATTTGGCAGCTATTGGACTAAGTGAGTTTTGGAAAAAAACACTCTTCAATTTCATTTATATTCTGAACAAACGGCTGGGAGAGGATTTCTCTCTGGGTAAGAGAATATGTTTGCCGGTATATATGTTCCCGTAGCCGAACATTCTTTTAAGTAAGCAATTTTATGATACTTCCTTGCTAAGATGACAGTGCACTTTACGCAAGGCAATTAATTAGAATGAATGTGCTTAATAATGCTCTATGACTTTCGGGTTTTCTTGCGCTTGATGCATTTTAAAAGTACCGAGGCCCCGGAGATTGAGGATACTCACTTCACATGGCATATGCAACCAAAATGGTAAGTATGCTTACATATTCTGCTAATAGTGATGGATGGTTTTAAACACCACTCATGATATCACGCAAGCTGCCCAAACTTGTCAACTTTTATCATTTAAAAAAAATCAAATTAGCTGATTTCCTTTCAGAAGGGGTATATCTTTATTAGTTTATTAGTTGTTTCATGATTGAACACAAAATAGGTATTTTCAAAGTCTAGATCACATTGACATGAACAATATCTCTGAAGACACCTACCCCTCTTCTCCGGATTGAGGCTATTTACAATTACCTTATCCATTCGTTTTAGAGTATTAGCAGATAACTTTCTCCGTAGATTCTCATTGTGATTTGCCATTGATGACACCTCCTTGTCAATCAGTGTGTTCAGATACTCTGTGTAGCCGCTGATGCCCTGCGTTAGACGACGAAGCTGTTATAAAAAAGAAACAATTACTTTGAAAGAATTTTTACCTTGATTAAATTTTCTTTCTTTCTTTTTTAAAAAAGTCAAATTTAGCCGCTAATGCCTTGCGGTAGACGACGAAGTTGTTATAAAAAAGTAACAATAATATTATTCTGAAAGAATTTTTAATTAATTTTAGTTTCTAAAAACTACTTTTAAAATGTCAAATTTAGCATTTTATTGTATGAAAAGGTATTTGTTTCTTCCGACCGACAAATGAAATATTTGGGGTGCGGGTGCACTTGCTCCTCTAGTCCATCTAGATAGACCTCGCAAGCGAACGCGAAGCGTGAGCCTACGGCGCTCGCTTGTGAGGTCCATCTAGATGGACTATTGCTCCTCTGGCTACGCTATTTTTTTTATCAATTGATACCGTAATCTTAAAGCAAGATATTTCTTCCTATACAAATTCAATTAAAAGTGTTTTATATGTAACTGATCATTTCTAACCAGTCGTAAATACAAAGTCTTGGACCGCACAAAAAAAACCCATATTTTTTATACTTTGAATCATTTTCCACAAATGATATTTTGCTGGTGTTCTAAAGCAATTAAAGATTTTGAATTTGATTTGAAATTGATTTGCAGAATCAGAACTTTTACATGAATTTCACTTAGAAAGCAAAAAAGGGTTTGTTGCATTTACGACTGGTTTGAGATGAATAACCACCACATAGTAATACAATAATTCAGCTTACAACTGAGTCAATCAGACAAAACATGCATCAGACTTGCTTATGCATGTTTATATGTTAAAATATGGCATAAGGAATGTTGTTAAATGTATCTGGTGAATTGTAATGTCTGTTAAAACAGACATAGCCTAGAAAAGAACTTATGTATATCTATGATTTCAATTACAGTGTAAATATATCTGTTACACTATAGCGGACTTTTAAAACTGTCCTCAGAGTATCAACACATGTGTGAGTAGCAAGGTAAACGTGATAAATGAATGACTCTTTACATCGTTTGTTATTTTGGATCTGGATAATAATCTGATCCATTTTGTCTTTAACATGTCTCTAAAATTGTTTATAATAGAAGTAATCATAGCCCCGATCATAGCATTAGTAAATGTTTAACTATGTGGTGGATGTTCATCTAAAACCAGTCGTAAACGCAACAAAAACTGTTTGTCTCTAGTTACTTTATTTTGAATTTACTTATAACAGCAACATCTGTTTGTATAAAACATGTAAAGTCAAATCAATATAATCACACTGATAAATCTATAGCTGGACTCTCTTTTTGAACTTAAATTTTATGACATTATGTTTTTCTATAAAAATTAAAGATTTGTTTGGAAGTATGTTTGCTTGTTTGTATGCATGTTTGATTGCTTGATTTTTATTTTTATTGTGTTTGTTTGTTTGTTTGCGTGTTCATTTGATTTACGGCAGTGTAAATATTCTAGACCTGTGCAGGTTCAACTTATTTTCGCTGAAATTAATTATAAATATTTTACCTCAGCTTCAACAAAGTTGATGAGATCGCTGGCATTATCTATGTGCTTAGGGGCCTCTTTCTTGGTAAATATATCTCCGCGTGACAGTTTATTGTCCCGGGTAGCATCTTGGAGAGCAGTTGGGTCAAATAGTGTCCACTCCTTTGGTGGAAGTGGTGCTGCTGACGATAGCACAACTTTAGAACGAGTACTAGATTTCTCCGATCTTTTCTTCATATTTTCCATTTTCACCTACAATTAGAAAGGAAAGTCATACAAAATACATACTTTCTTCTTATTTTCCATTTTCACCTACCGTATATTAATACTGAACTTTAAGGTCCGTGAAAAAGTAATCAAGGTCCCCTGGAATCATGTCCGCCTTCCATATACCATAACGGAATAAAGCGTAAAACTAATGTTGCGTCAGAGTAACTAGCCTATACTTTACTGTACAACCTGGACAACCTGATTCCTATTAAACCCGTATGCACAAAAGAGGTTTAACAGTTAGACCGGGTTTAAAGTTAAACCTGGTTTAAGAGAAATTTTGTTTCACAACTAAATATATTTTCCTCAACCAATATTGCCATATTTTGTGTTGTTTCTGAGATTTCCAGATGTCCTTTTTTGCAGAAGTAATTTTGATTTAGACCCGATGTAGCAGGAATGTAAGTCTCCCGTTCTTATTGTCCGGGTTGTACAGTAAAGTATAGGCTAACAACTCTCACGCAACATTAGTTTCACGCTTTACTCCGTTATGGTCTATGGAACGCGGACTACCATTTCAGTGGGACTAAGATTCCTTTCACATCGGTCTACCCCTAAATCCGGTCTAAAGCTTAAATCTCTTTTGTGCATACGGACCTAATATTCTTTCTGGAGATATATGTACATTTAAAGACTTTCAACAAAAGCAAAGCTGAATCCAAATTACCTCTACAAAAAATGTTTTGTTTTGTTTTTCAAATTCAAAATGAGTGTTTTTAACATTTGCTATAACATATTTATATGAATTTGAAATCAATTTTTGTTCGAAAGAAAATTGAAATATTAATAATGAAGAATATGAAGATCTCGGAACCATTTCTTTATTTGAAAAAAATGAAAATCTGCTACAGTTTATTTTCAGCTTGAAAGATCAAGCGCTTGGCATTCAATAATGTAACAATACCATCCACTGATAAACTGCAGATCGGTGTACACTTAAGTCTTGAAAAACATATTCAAAATTACATATAATTTAGAATCAAGATCAACATTAAAAAAGAAAATATTCAACCATGAGCAAATTTAACACCATGAAATGAAAATGTATATATAAAATGTCGAAATATGATTTTGTCCTTAACTCACCGTAGGAACATTTGACCATGCTCCGAGAGGGTCCATCGTTGGATCAGTTTGCATTCCCTGAGAAATAGAAATAAATCATCAAGTGATAATTTGAAAACAAATATAATTTTATTGAGGTTAGACAGGAAATTTATAAATTGCGTTTTCGAAAGCCTTTTTTTTTCAACAAAATTTGACTTGAGTAGTAAAAATATAAAGAGATTAACACATATCTGAAACATCAGGTTTGCAAACAATTTGGTGTACACTCAATGTTTTAACAACATTAGCTCTGAATATGGCATTCACTAAAGTATCGAAAGCTCAGCTCTCCAATATGGATGCCTTTAGGGATAGTATGATTTCTACTCATTAGGGACATTTTACCTGATCCTCAACAGTATATTCCTCCATCTCATTAGGTGTAGGCGTTGATGCAGACACTGATTTCCGTCCGTCAGTACGGACAACTCCAATAATCTTCGGGCGTGTGTAGAGTCTTTGTTTGAATTTCCCTAGCTCAGTTCGAATAAGATCAGCATACGCTTGAAATTCGTCATCATACTCAACGCTGTTTGTCTCCTTTTTGTTGGACGGCAAATAATCCTTTTTGATTTAAAATGTACCAAAAGAAAGTGATGTAATAGGGTTAACTTTAATAGATTTTAATGCATATATATGCTAATTTTGACTTTATTTTTGCAAATGACTTAAGACCAAATACGTTTGTTTGGCTATAAAAATAATTCCATAATTCTGCAGACACCAACATTATCATTGCTTAATGATGTTCAAAAACCGGATATAAGCAAAATGTGACATAAAACGGCGTTCATTTTGAAAATAAGAGGCATCTTTGATGCTTCCCTACCAATATAATGTTAAGGGGACTGGAAAAACTATAATTTGAGCATTTTGGTGATATGCAGTTTTAATGCCATGAAAATTGTCAGTACGTTTATCTTTAAAATGCATTTTGTTTGGCTCAAATTGAACATTTCATTTAAAAGTTATGATCGGTCTTAGATTGGTAGATAACGCGAACATTCATATAAAATGATACTTTTCCTATACAAATGACTTTGATGCATTTCTTGTGTATTTTATTATTTTTCAACTTGCTATATTTAACAAATGAACTTTTTTATTAACAAATAATATATGTTAGTCACATATTTAATTATTTAAGTACTAGATGATATTTAAAAATGTATTTTTAAATCGTTATATAGCATTTTTTGCACAAATTGTGATTTAAAATGTGTTTATTTAAAGAAAATAGTGATTCTAGACTTTAAAATTCGTTTTTCTCAGCTTTGTCATTTTGAGCACGGAAACATAAATTTACAAAGAAAACTGATGTGGTGCTTTCCAGCCCCCTTAACAAGTAAAATGTAATGTATTCAGAATGATCCCCCTACGAAATGATACTATCGCGGAGATTCTGGGTGTGCATGGGGACCTTTTCAATCTCATTGACTATAACAGGTATATGAATGCAGACAATAATTATGCATTATGACAGAATTGATGAAATACCTTCATCAAGTTCGCCAGTGCTTTTGCTGTAGGCTTTTCTTCATTGCCAGGATCATAGGTATCTCTTCCATGAGATTCTAGAGTCATAGTCATCATACTACCAGCCGGGCTTTGTCTACCACTAGCGACTGCGTCTGGTTCTGCCGAAGCGACTACTTGAGATGAGATGTCACGTGTTGGGAATGAAGGTACTACTCCGCGCTGAGAACTGACTTCCCTAATCAAGGAGATATTTTATAAAAAGAGACATGAAAAGTAAAAAGTAAAAATTTACCAAAAGTAATCCTGAAATCCAGCAATATATGAAACTCCAAACTTTATTACTTAATTTTTTTTTTATTAAAGTTCGTAAATCTGTTGTTAATTCTTTGTCATAAACTTGAAGCCTACGACAATGACACCTTCAAATGAAATTGGTCGAGGATCAATTAATGCAGTTTTTTTTATTGATTTCCTGTTAATTTATTTTCTTTATGTGCACGCTAAACGCTATAAAACATAAACCAACAATCACTTATGATTAACGGTTGCTGCAAAACAATTTACAGATTTTGAGTCGCAGAGAAGTATTCAGATTCTACAGATTTGTATCAACATGATCAAGGGCCAACTTTAACACAGACTCATGCCTGGTGCGTCATTTAGGTACGCACAGCACCTATAAATATCAGAAGTCTAGCGGCAAGTAATTGTGAAAGATGATATTGCAATTTGCATCTTCTAAGATACCTAAGAGATAATACCTAAGAGATAAGAGTTCAAATTGTGATCTCCTCAACTCTTGTTTACTGTTCTTCAACTCCTGCTGTAGAGCTTCTTTGTCTGCTGCCAATTGCTGGATTAACTCTGCGTCTGCTTCAGATCTCGAGGGTACATATGGCACTATTTAGTAGAAGCATTTGGTGAGAAAGGAGAAAGTTAGGAATTAGATGATTGATTGATTGATTGATTGATTGATTGATTGATTGATCATTGATTGATTGTTGGTTGATTGATTGGTTGACTGATTATGTAAGCCCGCTGTGCAACAACGATCTTCACATATTATATCTCTACAGCAAACCAATGACAAATAGAATGCAAGGAATGGTACTTGATTGCGAGATGAAACATTGTTAGCCTGATTTTCGTGACATAGTTGCAGGAAATGCTACACTGATATTCTCAACACAGAAAGAATTCAGCTATTTTGACTCATTACATTCCTTACATTATCATTACTTTACATCTCAGTACATTGACTGAAGCACTGTGTAATGCCTGATGGAGAAGAGAAGCATTTTTGAAGCACACTGTACCAGGCCCCTGACACTTTATCTCCATATACTTCATAGCTCATTTGATTACTATTTTTCAGTATTCGCTGGTCACGTGATCAGTGGCTCCAATTAGTGTAACGTAATATGCGGAAAAAAACGAGGCCACAAAATGAATAATCCTGCTCAAATGTCGATAAATCATGACATCGTCTTTGATGTGTTACACTTAATCGGGTACAAGGTGTGCAGCATTCTTCATTTTTTTCACCTCGTTTTTGTCCACATATTACGTTACACTTTACGCTAATTGGGGCCATCTTTTTAGCTTAGTGTCATCTCTGTTACTCTATGACTGTACTATTACCTGTCGGCGATGGAGTATTTGGAGCCTGGTCATCGGATATAACAATTGGTGATTCGCGTGGTGAGAACGTTTCTTCGTCGTCTAGCCTCGCTGATGATTTTCTTGAACTCGTTTCCTTCGCGGTTATCTTTTTCTTGGTTTCACTTTTAGTCTGAACTTTTGTACTGTTATTTGATACAAAAATAACATAAGGTGAAGTAAGTACTTGAAAATGCAAGGCTATATTTTGATCAGTAACTTCTAGAATTGAAGGTACATAATCGGGTATAAACTATGTCAATAAAAGGATACAGAATGTTAACTCGTATTTAAACATTATTAAACATTAAAATCGAAGAGCCCTAAACTCTGCAATTTAACGGCGCTTCTGTGTCTTGTTTTCGACTCACATACGTCCTTAATATATAGCAGAACAGTTAAGATAACCAGAATTATTCAATTTTTGAAGACAGCATGAAACTTTACACACATTATCTACAAATCCTAAGATCATTAAAAATAGATACAAAAAATGGTTAATGGTGGTATTGAGAAGTCCCTGAAATGCAAATGAGGATCATGACTTTATTCCATTGTTGAGTACACTGTTAGATATGCGGTAGGGCATAGCATTGTATTTACTTTGCTTATTTGCATGAACTGGACTTCTCAATACCACCACTACTAAACATTGGCGCTCTCTGGTAGCCGTAATTTTCAATTTAAAAAATAATACGCCAAATACGTGATAATTTTCATAACAAAGCCTCACTAGAAAATGCATCTGATCGACCTACTTTTCATCCTTTGTCAGTGTCTTTCCAACCTCATGTGACTGATGAGTGACAGTTTCAATTGCGGCGGCTATATCTTGAATACTATGTCCTCGTGCGCTAAGATGCTCATTTAATGTCACTAATACTTCCGGGTTCGATTCGTTGAGTGTATCGATCAGCTCGTTCATCTGGTGTTCCAGAGAAAATATCTTGTTTTCCTAGGTACAAAAAGAGGTAAATATTACGTAACTATAAGCTTTTCTGTGTGTTTCTAAGGTTATAAGATGTGTAGACTAGCTTGTAGACTAACTTACTTGGATCAAAATCTTTGAGTGTAAATTTCTTGGCTTTAACGGAGAGTTAGATTATATTCAAAGGCATCATAGATCATGTCATAGTCCATGATATATTAAGATAAATTGTTTGTTTCATTTCAATCGGTAATCTATATATAAGAAAAGTTGTTTTATCAAATATCTGGATGCAAATTTGTCTTGTCCGACATGGGTCAATTGTTTTTGTATCGGTCATAATTATTGTTTTTGGTTTTAGACCCCTTTCATGATTTAAGACACCTTTTTCATTTAAATAGACACACTTATCACTTTTGTAGACACCTTTTCTTCTTTGACACCTTTTTGAAACGTATGTCTGCGAATAGTTGGACGTCACGATAAAATATTTGGTAGCGAAAATTTTGTTTGGAAGCCGACTTTAAATTGACCCTATCACAATTTCGTAAGTATAAGTGTTATTGAGTATTTTCCTGTTCATTCATCTGGGTTAACTAATGAATATACTAGTGGAAAATTTGGGCAGGTCAATACACATTTTTCAATTTAGAAACCCCCTTGCTTTATGTATGACCAGACAGAGTTGCATTTAAATAATTGATAGAGCATAATTTTTGCTCTAAATTACCCGTTCAAATGAAACAAACAGTATATTAAGGTTTAATTCATTGATTAACACTTTAATATATTTTCAAACTATCTTGTAAAGCCGAGTTCTTTACATGTAAAGATTGTAAAGGTTTTGTGGGACAAACTGTATTGTGGAAGCTGAATCTAAACTAAACAAGGCACTTAAATATATAATGTTATAATCATCTCACGTGGAAACAAAATGTCGTTTTTGAAGAAAAAATGTCTTTTGGAAATTTGTAAACAAATTGATTTCTTGACCACATAATCTGTCATTTTGTTTGCACGAAATATGCAAAAGGTTCATTTGTTGAAACAATATATGTGCAAAATTGTCTAACCAAAAAAATCATGAATAATCCAGCTCAAACTAAATTTACTAATACAAGAACGTCATACAAATCTGAGATATTTACGTTGACCATTACACTACCTTTTCTATAACTTTCTTCTCCAATGTAATAACTTTATCTTTTAGATCAAAATTTTCCTCTTCGAGATGCCACTGTTCATCAAACTGGCTTCCACCAGCTCTATCTGGTGTTGGAGGGCGCTCGGGTATGGAAGAAGTTGGCTCACTAGACGGATGGTTGCTCGCTGTCCTTTTGCTCGTAGAGGGTGTCCTTTTCTGTTTCTTTTGGAATTTCTTTTTCTGCTTCACTTTGTATGGTGAAGAAGATACAACCGGAGTCTGAAAAAAGGAAAAATTACATTAATTTTCTTGAATAATATTCATTTCGGTAATCCACGAAATTCAAAGAAAAGGGTTTAACATTGCTTTTTCAAATACTTCAGATGCCTAGTAAAGTTATTTGTGTTTTTCTTTTGGAGGAGAATGATTTAATTCTTTTGGCACATTTACTGAAAAAACAAAGCATCTTAAGTACCAAATTAGCAAATTTTGACCAGGTATAAAGTTCATAAAAGCTATGTACTACTTTAATTCAAAATAAAAATATTTTGCTATCTGGTAATGAAAAAAACAACCATTCCTCTATAAAATCGTTTTGTTGTTGTTGTTGTTTGGTTGGTTGGTTTGGTTTGGTTTTGTGTTTGTTCGTTTGTTTCTTCGCGGCAAGCGGTGGCAACTTTATAGCTGTTTACTGCATTAAAAGGCCAGTTTCTTGCGTGCATAGGGTTAAATAATCATATTTTACAGGATGTTTTTAAAGAATTTCAAGAGAGTTTTTTCATATCTTTCTACATTATGAAAAAAGAAAAGTCTTCATTGAATGCTGCTAAAACAACAAACAGTTAATTAAGAATAAAATTTAATAAATTTGAGCCTTGAGCATAGCGTATTCGACAAAAATAGCTCAGGGTTTTGGGCATTTTTTTTCTTCAGCCTGAATGAACACTAGGACCACATGCTGAGCCAACAACAAGTTTTTTGCCAAAAATGGTCACATTGTATTACTTAAAATGTGATGACTCACCCCGAAAAGGGGGGACTTTGCGACAGAATACTTTTCGAGAAAATGGCGAAAATAGGCAACAAAAAATATATAAAATAATAAGAATTTCCAACAGATTTTATGTTCTAAAATTTGATTGTCTCGATCAATTTCAACAAGTAAGGTGTCATTTTAAAAATGCTATAACAGATGAACTGATAAAATCAAATTTGATATAATCTACAAAGTCCCCCCTTTCGGGGTGAGCAATCACATATATATATAGTTACCGTCGGAGTTACAAGTCGTTTGAGTTCCTCCTCTTCCCCATCACTGAGTTCCTGCGGTAAGGCAGCTTCAGCTTCCTCCTGTTTCTGTTGCTGGAATCTCTGTTGATTCAGTCATAATTATTAAAGGAAATACACAAGCTAAATATGAATGAATGCAGGCATCAGGCATAAATAAACATACTCAGATGTGCTACATTTGTACCGTATACGATTTGAACCTATTTGGGTAAGAATATTAGTACAAAGTATTTAACGAAAAGTATGACTTGAGACAGTGGGCTAAAAATTGCACGTGGAAGTGGAGTTAAGTTAGTAGGTCCATGCTATTCTACTCAAGCACAAATGTTTTGTATTATATCACTCATTTATAAATTTCATTGGTTTATTGCAGTTTGATAGTTTTTACCAACACCCCCTCCGTGAGGTGGTAGAAACTATCACTGCAATTCACTGAAATACACATGCACGAAGTCGCGGACTCGACATTTTTTTCGGAGGTCAACTCAACCACTTTTGAATGATACTGAAATT
>JXSR01S012335.1:42948-68053 GCA_000969725.1 Ophiothrix spiculata | reverse complement strand
GTGACCCCCAATTTTTATTTTAAAAATCGGTTCTACATCGATAAAATATCATTCATGCCGATTTTGACTAAAATTCTTCGGGCGGATCTCTCATGGACCAAACACCTTAAGCGTAAACAAAGGGTTATTTTCAAAGGTGCGGTCTCAAGTAAGTTGGGTCTCTGTAACATCTGGTGTTCCTCAAGGTTCTGTTCTTGGTCCAATTTTCTTTGTACTTTTCATCAATGATTTGAATGATGTTGTTTCTTCCCCTCTTTTTCAGTTTGCAGATGATCATACAATCGTTCAAGCCCGTAGCCAGGGGGGTGCGGTGGGGGCGTCGCACCCCCCCAAATTTGACAATGTACAAAAAAGGTCCACAAAAATTCCCTAAATAACCACCAAAAGAACACCTAAAGCACCAAAACAAGTAAATGTAAGCCGTTTTTTAATAAAATACTGCACACAATGAGTCTACAATGCCCTGGAAAACTACTAAAAACCTACTAAAATTAGTTTAGGGTCGACCAAAATGATTTTTTTCCCAAAAGGTCCACTTTTTGAAAATCCGCACCCCCTTCGAAAAAATCCTGGCTACGGGCCTGCAATCGTTCGTCCTATTTTGAGTATAGATTGGATCACATAGCTCTTTAGGAGGATGTTCATTACATTTTCAGGTGGACTATTCAGATTAAGTTGCCTCTTAATCTTTCTAAATGTTCTGTTATGCATATAACTAGATCTAAATATCCATGTTATTTTGATGACTATTTCATGGGTGAAACTAAATTGGGTGAAAATGATGAGTTCAAGTTACTTGGTGTTACATTTGGTAAGGGTCTTTCTTTTGATTCTCATATTGATTCAGTTTCTAAAAAGGTTTCTAAATGATATGGTTTCATAATTAGATGTACTAAGAACATATCTCCTAATACTTTATTGAATCTCTATAAGGCCCTCATATTGCCTCATTTTATTTATTGTGTTTGGGCTCCTTATCAGAGAAACCACTTGGATAGTTAGGCTAGAAAAGGTTCAGAGAAAGGTTACCCGAACTTTATTCTACAAACAGTCTCCGTTTACTGATGTTCCTCCACCTTACTCTGAAAGACTTCTGGATTTTGGTTTGGTTAGGGTTGAGGATGCATTCAAGATTCAAAGGCTTAACTTAGATAAGATTCTAAATGAATTGGCTCCTGCTTCTTTGGGTACTATGATTCAGCACAGTAGGTTGGTTGATACTAGATTGTTGCACCAATCTTCAAGGACTTCCTCTTTCTTTAATTCTATGTTTGTTTCACTTCCACGTCTATGGGATGAAATACCATCAAACTTGCATACAATTACAAAGCTATCTAGCTTCAAATCAGGTTGTAAGAAGCATTTCATGAGTTTGCTTGATTTAAATGTCTTTTTTTTTTACTTTACTGATTAATTAGCATGATTGCGTTTTGTATATGATTCAACCTTTTTAAGTTCAATGGTGGGCTCTTATATTTTGCATGTAATTAAGTTCTTTGTTTTACTGGATAAGAAAGCACTGTCATGGTGTTTTGGGCTTACAGCCCATTTTCCTATCCTGAATTGCTTGCTGTAGTTAATATATTATGATTTGTATTCAAGTTTTCCTGTAACGTTGTTAATGAGTTTAATGTTTCCTATTGTTTTTATGAATGTTAACGTACATGTATATTGTATTTTATATTGCAAGTGATTCAAATAAATATTATCATTATTATTATTATTGAACTGAATCGTTTTTTTTTTTTTTTAACATTTTAATGAGCATTATGTAATTATTAAGACAAAACCACAATCAAAATCCTTTGTATTAACAATGTAAAAGCTGTTTCGCTGAAGTAGTTATTAAAATGATCATAAATGATTCTCCTGCCTTCAAAGATTTTTTTTTGTCTTTATGAGGTTTTTCAATCACCTGTTACTTGGAGCTGGTGGGGGAGAAAAGGCAAAATATGTGTTTAATATATATAACAGTTGTGATGCGTGTTCTGGGATTTCCCCTAAACAGGCTGCTGCATGACATGTCAAATATAATCAACTATATGCGTCATGTGAGTAGGAAATTACCCAACCGACTGCACACGTACGGGAAAAACCTTATATTTTTAGATTTTTTCCCAAAAATATGACAGCACATCTCGGCTCAGATACTTTATAGCTTGTGAAATATAATTTCAGACGCCTGTCTCGATCTTTACCTAATATTTTTCAACGACAAGTACAGGAATTCAATACAGGTGAGATAATAGTAGCCTAATTCAGTCCAAGTTCATATTATTATTTACTAAGTTATCATATGGGTAAATATCGAAATACCCGTGGCATGGTGTGTTCACAGAATACACAGTCGTGAATACATCTTTTCGACTGGTTTCTTTTTTGTACACTGCGAAAATATATTATATATATATTACGTTGTCCGTTTATCTAATTCCAACCGTAGAATAATCGGTAAAATTTTGACAAATCACAATGCAGTTTAAACACCGTATTTTTACAGATGCAGTTAAGTTGCAGATTTGCGTGATTGGTATAAAAATAATACATTAATTTAGACAAAATCAAAAGACGCCTAACCACGTATCCTTACTCAGGTAAGGATACGCTTAACTTCATTGGCCTTCTCTGTAGACGAATTTCATAAGCCAATATCTTCTTTCAGAGAGCACATACATTTATCAAAAGTATACCAGTATATTTTCATTAGTATTTAATAACATATAACAGGCCTATACCAGCTTCATTTGAGTTTAAATGCATTTTTTTTGGATAAAAGTTTGTCAAAATCCAAGATGGCGGCCACCATGTGGTCTAACAAAAAAGTTGACCAAATTTGGTTTAAAATTTACTCTAGCATTTTGAAATACTCACAATAATATTCCAAAGTCATTGTGGATCATCTCAGTGAATGTTTGGGTCATGCATGTAAACTTGGTTTACTAAAAATTGATGAAACAACTTTTACAACTCATGACTGTACGATGTCAATTGACTTTCTTGTGACTCTATTGAGAGTCACTTGGTTGGGACTAACCAACAACAATGGATGTAACACCGTAAATCATTCTAATCTCAACCTTAGCACCAATGATGATATAAATACAAAAAGAACTAATTTGGTCCAAGGCTATTGACATCAATCATACAATTTCAGTCACTTAGAATAAACCGATTTCATTGAAATTTTGGTAGGTTGAACTACAGAGATTAACTATATGAAATAAGAGGTCTGCGTAGCAACGGGGACTACTTGGAACACGGCCTGCCGCTTACAGGCTCTATGCCGTTTCTGAAAGAAAGCTCAACAGTAAGGTGCCAGATGAATATTGGCTGTACCAGGATATTCCATCTTCAGACGCGACAGGCCCGATGACTCAGGTTGGGGTGGTCTGATAGTCTTCTACAATGATGCCATCACTTGCACTAGGATGCATTAATTCGAACACCCACAATATGAAATGGTTTGTCTCAAGCTCCAGTTACCAGGTCGACTGGTGTGTTTATTCTGCATCTACAGACCCCCATGTGCCGATAACTCAATATATATATGATGCCATTTCTGATTACATCGATGCTCTCCATGAACTCCATCCTAAATTACTCCATCCAACATCAGAAATTGTTTCTGGTGACATGAATGCTCATCATGAAGAATGGCTTGGTAGCAAGAAAACAGATGCTGATGGTGTCGCTGCCTATGGTTTTGCAGTTCTCAACAACTTTCACCAACTCGTTAATGCTCCAATACCAGATTTGGTAAAGATGGAGACTCTTCAAAACTTTTACTTGTTTCCGATTACCTCTCCAGACAACCATGTCGATGTCGTGACTGTCAGTGCTCCATTGGGCTCATCTGATCATGGAGTTGTGTCATCTACAGCTAACTATTATAGACTCCCAACTCCTAGTAAAACAGTCAAACGCAAGGTTTGGCTCTATGACAAAGCAGACTGGGATGGTATGTGAACATAACTAGCTGATGTTCAATCTTGGATTCCCCTGTCAAAAAGAACTACTACTGATGCAGCATGGTGCTCAGTTAAGAACAACATTACTGATGCAATGGACTTCTTTATACCACCAAAGATCATCAAACACCGCTATACTCCGACTAACCCTAGTTTAACATGTTTAATGATCAGTGTCGTGCAGCAGTTGATAACAAGCGGAAAACCTACAAGAAATGGCAAAAGTGTCGCACTCGAGAAGCATGGACCCTGTACATGAACTCCAAGTCTGAATGCCAACGCACTCTTCGGCGAGCTCGCATTCAGTTTTCTCACCATCTGAAACAAGAACTTAAAAGTGCAGACCTCAAACAGTGGTGGAAACTGGTTAAATCAGTGACGGACAGCAGTATGCATATGACATCTGCTATTCCAACTTTCATCCCTGATGGCGAATTCTACAACCAGGTCTGTGACAAGTCCGAGCTGCTGAACAACACCTTTGCTGCCAATGCTCAACTTGACGATGGTGGAAAAAAGTCCTCCTAAACTGGCATTAAAAACCAGTTCAGCTTTTTCTACACTGAAATTCCAGCCAAAGAAAGTTTACAGAAAATTGCACAATCTTGATACATCAAAGGCCAATGGCCCTGATGGTATTTCTGCAACTGTTCTTAAAAACTCTGCACCTGAGCTTGTTCCAATCCCAGCAAAACCCTCAGCTCTCTTTTGATACGAAGTGTGTACCATCTGATTGGAAAACTGCAAATGTGATGGTTGTACCAAAAAAGGGGAGTAAGCAAGATCCTTCTAACTACAGACCAATCTCACTGCTGCCTATATATCTAAGGTTATGGAGAGTCTCATCTGTGACTACATCCGCAGCCACCTTAGTTAGCATCAGCTTCTTTGCGACACCCAATATGGTTTTCGTGAGAAGAGGTCGACAATTGACATGCTCTCTTACACCACTCAATGGTGGAATAATGCTTTGGACAGCCAACACGAAATCAAAGTAATTGCCCTTGACATCAAGAAAGCTTTCGATCGTGTGTGTGGCATAAGGGCCCCTTGGCTAAGTTAGCATCCTTTGGCATCCAAGGTGACCTACATGGATGGATTATATCATTCCTTTCTGGTCGGCAACAGTCTGTTGTACTTGATGGAATAACATCTTCACCAAGGTATATTTCTGCTGGGGTACTCCAAAGAGCACTACGACAGAGCCCTCTGTGAAGAAAGCTTACAGCAAGATCTTAACAACATCGAAACATGGTCCTCCGGCTGTGTGTCACTTTCAATGTTAGTAAAACTGAAGAGATGATCATCAGTAGGAAGAGATCAGAATCACCCTCCACTCTACTTCATGAAAAACAAATTGGAACCTACAGGGAGCATAACTCTTCTTGGTGTCACTATCTCCAACACATTTTCATGGGCACAACATATTTCAGGTATAGCCAAGAAAACAGCCAAGCGCCTCTACACCTTAGGTCGTGCCAGGAATCTGCTGCCATGCACAGCAAGTACGTATTGCCATATACAAGGCTTACATCTGCCCTCTCATGGAATACGCGTCTCCAATCTGGAATGGTGCAGGCATCTCTTCTTTAAAATTGCTTGATAGACTGCAGAAAAAAGCACTCCGTCTCCTCAGAATTGAAGAACCTCTGAAAGCTGGCATTGTTCCTCTGGAGCATAGGAGGAATGTCGCCTCACTCTGTGTGTTCTACCGACACTTTTGTCTACAACCATCCATTTAGCTTTCAAATATCATCCCAAACAATGTAACCTGCACCAGAACTACAAGATCGTCAGTGAGTAGACACCCATTTGCTGTCATGATACCAAGGTCAAATACCGAGCTACACCTCAACTCCTACATACCGTAGACGAGCCGACTTTGGAACTCACTCCCTGCATCTGTCTTTCCAAACAGTCCCAACATTGATGCCTTCAAGACAGCAGCAAATGCTTTTCTCTTGCATCGGAACTTTTAATTATTCATGATCTTTTTTATCCTTTCCATCAAGTGTCTTGGTGTTTTGTCTGGTAGGGTATAGCTTCGTTCTCTGGTCTACCAAGTACACTTGATAAATCATGTTGTTTGTCTTGTTCTGTGTTATGACTGTGTTTTAGGCCTTTTTTTAACTACTCTGCTTTGTGACTCATAGGCCGCATTTCATATTTTGATGGTACCATCAGGCCCTGTTTCTTCAGTTAAAAAAAAAAAATTATATATGCCATTTAATATTTACAATGCCAAGAAATGCTCGTGAGAATAATGAATATACTGGGTACTGCTTGTATTTTTACACACCCTTTTTCCGTCGTTTAAAATTATGTCGATTAATATGTTAATAAATGATTGAGGCTGTCTTCCAAGGTGGCCAAGTCTGATTGTAACCATCTGCCTGTATTAGATACTTTGTGTTTTCAGTAGAACACTCAGTCTGTGGACACCAATCATGGCAGTATTGCAGTTTTTCAGTCTAATCACTGAAAACAACGGCCACTAAATAATAATGACTATCTCCGACCAAGAAATTCCTTGCTCTGCCCCACTCAAACCGTCGATGGGAATAGTTTTGGTCAAGGGGTAACATTTTTCCCTGGTTCGTGGGGAGTGGTCCGCCCCGTTTGGTTTGGCACTTGTTACAACTGTTTCTATTCTCACTTCTCAGGATTTGTTTTATAATATCCAAGCAGTCTATTACGTCTAATTACCATCCCAAGTCACCATCATGTTTGGATGGAAAGCCAAACCTGCTGCAAGTAGAAAGTCAGCCCGACTGAAGAGTACAAAGTCATTCATCTACTTCCCTGATCAGAGACTTGGGGATGGAGCAACAAGTTCGGTGTATCTTGGAAGAAATAAGGTAGGCCTTTATCTTTCTTATTAGCCTACTTTCTCATAGAACTTGCATAATTCACTTCCATTCAGCCCAACCCCGATATAGCACCAACACAACGGAGGAACAGAATAATCTGGCAAACCTAACATGATTATAGTAAGGTGTTTTCGAAATATGAAAATACTTTTGCCATAAGATCAAACAAAAGTGTATATCATAGACATAGTCATGTTGTCGCCCACAGCCTCTAGTTTAGAAGGATCGGTATTTCAGCTAAATTGGTTGCATTTCATAAGCTTCAACTTCAGCAAACCCGCAGTTTGAAAAATATCTCCTAAACACTTCAAAAACGTTTTACAGCCTCCGCAATTGTTTGTCCACTAAATAACGAAGTCTTTATAGTAAACCAGTGGCCTTTTTCATTACAAACCTGACAGTGCTCTTTAAACAAATGATCCATATGAATCTCTCGCATAACAGCTAGTGCACTTCAGAGACCGAAAGACAGCACATTGTACTCGACAAGCACTATTATCCTATTCTGTCATCTGCCAACCTTATAGCGTTTACATCTTAATTAACAGAAGGATTATGCTAAGTACCTAAGTGGAAGTATGTGCACTGAATATCGTTTCAATGTTCATTTTATTTCCACAAGAAAACTGGCGAAAAGGTGGCAGTGAAAGTG
This sequence comes from Ophiothrix spiculata, assembly GCA_000969725.1. Taxonomy (NCBI): domain Eukaryota; kingdom Metazoa; phylum Echinodermata; class Ophiuroidea; order Amphilepidida; family Ophiotrichidae; genus Ophiothrix; species Ophiothrix spiculata. The sequence continues at coordinate 60,563 of JXSR01S012335.1, read as the reverse complement.
TTCAACGTGTCTAGTTATCACCGACCACATGAAGTCCAAGACAGAGAGTTTGATGTACTCCATAAATTACAACACGAAAATATCGTCAGACTGTTGGCTATCGAAGAAGATGTAAGTCTTTAATGATCTCATTATGATACCACTACACTCATGATATTTCTGCCGAGTCAAAACCATGCATGACTCGGATTCCGAGTCAAGTTGTTTAACCCTAATCCTGATCATATCGACCTGATTCCGGGTCATTAATGATAGGTTCTGGGTCACTCAGAATCGACCTGAACACAATCCGGGTTATATTATTGTTCTTTGACCCAGAAATCCGAGTCAATTTGATCCAGAAAGTGTGGATCCCGGCGGACTCAGATTCTGAGGCAAATAGGAGCACATTTGACTCGGTAGAAATATGAGCACTATAGGCTAGCTTGTTTGAGTCAGTGGCACCTGCAGGGCAGAGATTTGAAACGGGAGCTCAAATTCTGAGTCAAATAGGAGCAAATTTGACTCGGTAGAAATATGAGCACTGTTGGCTAGCTTGTTTGAGTCAGTGGCACCTGCAGGGCAGAGATTTGAAAAGGGAGCCAAAATTCTTTAGAAACGTTTCCTATACTTAGAATTCTTGGTCTATAATACCTCTACCAATAATGACACATTTTCTTTCACTAAAGATGATGCCATGTACTTGTGTTTGGTATATACAAAAAGGTTGGTTGCTAAATAAGATGTCAATTAATTACCTCAAAAGGTTTTAGGCACGTATTCCTTTACCAAGATTGGTGAATATGGTGCCGCGTATTACGCTATACGTTTCGGTACATTTTGGTTTTTATGCCACACGCATCCAACACCTTGGGATCAGTAATTTTTCACTACTTCCCTCTATGCCATGTTGTATAAAAGCTTATAAAGTACTACGGTATTGGACGGTTGTTTGACGCATAATTGCAGAAGTTAGGACTCACACCATGATCACCGTATAGAGCCAAAAGTACGCACAACGTTACACAATCCCATTGTTGTTTTGTGTTATACACCGTACCGTTGTTCGTCACGTTCAATTCGTTATCCATACGGTTGTGTCCATTATATATACGTTCAATTCGTTACCCATAAGGTGGTGTCCGTTAATTTCAGTATAACGTTTGTACGTTATGCGTACGTTAAACCTATATGTTGATGTGTGACTGTGCCCTTAGGCTCGCCATTAAGGCGTTTGGTCCACGCGCCGTTCACGCGTAACAGTACGCGCCAGTTTCCGAGTTGGTTAGTCCCACAATACGCATGCGCATATTCTCTGAGTAGTGTTTTGAAGCTAAAAATGGCCATATTTTAGTATTTTTCTAGAAAATTAGGTCCGTGACCCCCAATTTTTATTTTTTTATTTGAAAGAACATACTTGTGCGCAACTTTTATAAAAAAATTAACAAATTTACTCTAGCAGATTTTTTGAATCAACACTAAATAATGTCACTTTTGCCACATTTCCCATAGACCCCTGTACTAATTTGTCCCCCAAAACCTCCAAAAATGGTGTTTTTAAACAGACTCTCATGCAAAAACAAGTCCCGTACCCCCAATTTTTATTTTAAAAATCGGTTCTACATCGATAAAATATCATTCATGCCGATTTATACAAAAATTGCTCTAGCGGATCTCCCATGGACCAAACACCTTAATATGTCTGCCGTACATGATCTTAACATTTGATAATGTAAACCTCGATTTTCTTGCCAGAGTGGAACGAAAGAAAGAGTGATTATAATGGAACTGTGCGATTGTAGCGTCTTGAATATGCTAGAAACACCGGAATATAACTTTGGATTTCAAGACGATGAATTTCTTGGTATTCTGAAAGACATTAGTAAGTAAAAAATATGATGCGACCACTAGTTATAGTATATTAAAATTCCTATGATTTGAACGATATTCTGTACCAGACTATCATAAATAACCAAAATAACCAAATAAAATGTTTTTAATCAAAACTTTTATTGATTGTTTTGACACATTTATAAATTGCTTTTACAATTACAGCTGAAGGAATGAAATATCTGCAAGATATGGACATAGTTCACAGAGACATCAAACCTGGGAACATCATGCGGAGGTTAGGACCTGATAAGCGGCCATCATTCAAACTAGCTGACTTTGGGGCGGCACGTCAACTTGAACAAGACCAACCATTCATGAGTCTTTATGGCACCGAGGAGTATCTTGTACGTATGGTAGAACAACATTGTAAAAAAATATTATGATATGAATTTGTATTGGTTCAACTTATATGGGCTTCAAAGGCTATGAAAAATATATGATTTGTGTGGATTTCTTACAGGATCTATAGAGTTTCTCAATTGCTAAATGTTGCAGATTTTACTTTAATTGGATACCCATGAGAAAAATCGTTCGGGCCATTTAGGGGGTTTATTGTATTCTAAAATCATGTCGACTTGATTGATCTTTAAAAAACTTACTACCGTTCATTGTTAAATGAAACCAAAATTGTATGGAGTCATATCGTAGCCAGGATACTCATCTGATCAATCAATCAATCAATCAATGATACAAGTACTTGCATTAAACATGCATACCCCATGAAGGAGTTTATTCGTACAGGGGACTCACGGCTTTACGTGACTGTCCGACCACGGAACAAGTAGAGTAAAGTTTCTTGCCCAAGGAAACAAGGAGACGAAAACCGCCCGACCCGGGGCTCGAACCCACAATCTCTGTATTACGAGACCCGTGCTCTAACCGCTCGGCCACGCTCGCGTTGTTTTGGCATGATAATAGTGTGGAATTGTGTTATGTTATCTTTCATGGATTTGTGGGGTGGTTAGGCACTTTTGGTTAAACAGATAATAATTTTATTGCTAATCAATCTGAATATGAATAATTTGATGTGTGACTGTTCCAATGATATCTTTTTACAATTTGTATGAAAATATAACATAAGTTGCACGTCAATTCAATAATGATCAATAATAATGTATAGCTAAGTTTAAACAATTTTTAACGGTTGAATTCAACTTTAAATAAAAAGTTCAGAACTGTCATTTCAACAATGTGATATTATATATAGCAAAGTTATCATGAAATGTCAATAGTCAAGGTGGTTCAAAGTTTACATGGATATGAAACCACCTTTGAAAACTTTGTCTGTTTTGTCTGTTTACAGAATTAGATAGCGTGTAAATATTAAATTTAAGTTAAGTCAAGTATAACTTTTGGGATCTCCCTTTCCAGTTATTTTATGCATGGTATATTTACCTAGGTATACATGTATTATACATATATTATTATATGAACATTCTAAAGGGCGAAATATGTATACTTCGTCAGTTCATTCTAAAATTTTCACATCATGCAATATGTTTACAATGGCGAAACATTCTTCATGCTCTTGTTCCACTGCTCGAGGCAACGGTTTACATAATGGTAAAAATTGTACGCCATTTGAAAATAATTGACGTGAAAAAATCATTGAAATTCACAACGTACAGAAGTAATATTTTAATGAAAATGAAAAAGCCCCAAAATCCAACTTCCATTACAATCAAAATGAAACACAAATCCACCACTCGCACTTGTTACAACTGAGACAATTGTCTCAGGTTACAATTACCATTATGTAACAACAGTATGACACATGTATTTTTTGACCAAGAATGTAGTCCAAACCTAGATTTTAGGGTTAAGATTAGGGTATGTTTAGGATTAAGGTCTGGTCATGGTTAGTGAGTTAGAGTCGGGTCATTGGTTAGAGTTAGGGTCAAGTTTTTGATGGGACCTAAAGTATACTTTTTCCACAACTTGTTATCTTATCCTTTATATTTATCCTTTATTCTCACATGACATCAGCATCCAGATATGTACGGCCGAGCATTATTGCGGAAGACACCAAACAATCCCTTCACCTCCAAAGTAGATTTATGGAGCTTAGGAGTCACACTCTACCACATTGTAACAGGCGATTTGCCCTTCAGACCATTCGGAGGACGCAAGAACAAACAAACAATGTAAGAAAAGGCCCCGGAAAAGGCATCTTCAAACACCATTTGTAGAATTTGTGCTGTTCACACAAGAACCTGGGATTGTCTATTTATTTCAAAGTTTCAAAAAAAATCTACAGAGTCATTAATTTATTGGGAAAATATTTCCTCAATATTGCAAACGCATTTAGAAGTCAGAAATAATCACATTTATTTTTTAAATTAATTGGTTAAAATCCCTTTTTACTAACATTATCGAATTTTATCTGTTTATGTGTCTTCCCCGTATTTCATACTACTTATGTTGGTAATAATAACGTGCTTTTAAAGTTATTATCATCAGTCTTGGACGAAATAAAAACACATTTTTTTCTGGGAGTTTTTCGGTAAACAAAGGTTAAATTTAATATCTAATCATGAATTGATACGGCTGAATTACCACGCCAGTGTCACTCGATGTCCGTCGATAGTCCGTCGATGAATTTATGGTTACCGGTAACCGTAAAGACTGAATTAAGAAAGATTTGTCTGCAATTTCAACATTTCTTTGTTTTTTGGAGAAAACAAGTACAGTGGTAGGTTGTATGGTCTTGTCGTTCCCACATTACCAAGAAAAAATTGTCATGAAATGAAATTGAGGAATCAGGAAGATGAGCAATCACATTTTAACAAGTCTCAGATGCGATTACAGGGTGCCCAGAAAAAAAAACCTTACAATCTTTGCGTGTAATTTTCTAGGGTTTAACGGATAGTTAGAAAGTATGTAAAGCTCGCATTTTATAGCCGATGAATTGAACTTTCAAATACCGTTTATCTCATTTCAATAGCTTGTGTACATCAAAAGTTATGCTTTGTCAAATATTTGGATGTAAAAAATGTGGTCCAATTTCACGATTTTGCCAGTTCCCCCTGAATGAAGTTCTAATGAGTATTGTCATTGACCTGCCCACTCAACCGTAACAATGTTTACCGATTTATAATGTTCATGCTTTCTTTTATCTGTGCTGAAAAAATTAACAAATTTGATGTAAATATAAGACAGATAAGATAATTTTTCTAAGGTGACTCATTTTTATTTAATTCAGAAAGACCCCTACTTTATGGCCAATAATCATGAAACTGGACCAGACAAAAATCCACCCAAATAGTTGATAAAACATAACTTGTGTTGTACACTACCGATTGAAATTAAACAAACGGTATCTGAAAGTTCAATTCATGGGCTATAAAATGCATTCTACTTTCTGACTATCCGTTAAACCTGAGAAAATTACACGCAAAGATTGTAAGGTTTTTTCTGGGACACCCTGTACAATACTCTTCAGTAGACAATCCTTTTGAGTTTACAATACCTAAATGAGTATTTATTGACAAATGAGTGTTTGAACTAAACTCATGAAATACGGTACACTGTAAAACCCCATTGGCCAAGTACACTTGTAGTACAACATTTCTGGTAACAGCATTATGGTACCATTTTAGTTAAATTCTACTACAAATTTTACTAGAATTGTATTATTGTACTAGAATGCTGTTCCAAATGTGGACCTTACGAATGTCGTATTAGAATTGTACTCAATTTTTACCAGGGTAGCTTCTCCACCAATCATCTTTGTGACAAATATGGGTACAAAACGAGTAAAATACAGAAAAATGTATAAAAAAAACCAGAATTTTATATTAACAAGGATTCCTTTGGAGCTCTTTGGCTCCTTTCCTTTGGCAAGTCTGACCAAATACAGCATTACAGTTATGTAATTTTGGTAATGTTCGGTCGACAACTTCGCTGATGACCTCAAATAATGTTCTAAGGGTCTCTTATCGAGGTTAGTACTAGTGATGCAGAAGTTTGATCCTTTTGTGTTGTATTTTCAACATCTTGAATATATAAAATGTCATTTGTTGTTCTGATTTGTAGGTACGAGATGACAGCAAACAAAGCAACAGGCGTTATTTCAGCAGTTCAGCAAGATTCTATGAATGGACCCATTGAATACGACAAACAATTGCCCGTGCATTGTCATCTTTCTGAGTATGTAGTCATGATATAACTCACCACAGAATCCTCAATTGCACATTAATTTTTGGTAAATCTACATTAACTTTGCACATATATAATAGTCCAGTTTATTGCACCATGGACTCCCAATAACAACAACAAAAAAAAGCAAAAAACAAATAAACAAACAAAAGATTATTTTAAAAGCACACTTTTTAAATTATTATGCTTGTAGGCATATCACTTGCATTGTTTTTGATATTCTATAATAGCTCATGTTTTATTGAAAGCTATGACGGTTATTGGATCATTTCAATAACAAACCCTTTAGCAGGGGCTTGCGTTTGAGGGGAGTGAGCTCTGTTGAGCCACCCTGCTCCCCTCAAATGCTTTATGGGAGCTCAATTAATAGAGCACCTTGCATGATGATATTTACATCTAATGGTTGAGATAGCTCTCCGAATTCATGAATTGCTTCTCTAAAGAACTTCAGGAGAACTTTTAGTAGAGCCCATGCAAATTTCAAATGGAAGTCCCGGCTTTAGATTACCCGTCTCTAGGTAAGTCTAACCTACACAAATTTCCCAATATTATGGATTTACACGCGTTCATAACGTATCATAATTGTATAATTTCTTTTCAGAGGGTTGCGACAACTTGTGACGCCATTGTTAGCAGGATTGCTGGAAAGTGACCCAAACAAGATGTGGCCATTCCAGACATTTTTCGAGTGCACCAAACGTATTTTCAGCATGAAAACCAGTTTCATTTTCCAACCTGAAAGGTCCAACTTATTTAGAATGTATAGCAATCCTGGATCTTCGTAAGTGTCATTTGGTTTAGTTGAAAGTGATACAGGCATCACATCTGATATAGTTTCAACGATAGTCAAAAAACTCTACCCGTTAGTGGTACAATGCGCTAACAAATGACAATTGGCAGGCTCTGAATAAACCATACAGTTTGAGCAATAAAGATTTAGAATCAACATAATTTAAGTGAGTATGAAGTCGTAATTGTGAATTATTGACTTGAACTATACTGACTACAATAGCAATTATTGCTAAGATTTCAAGTATTGGATTCTGATAGAATTTGTCACTTCACGTCCATTCTCCACTCACGTAAACTCTTTCAACTATTTGTTTTCATTGATTATTAGAATTTTCAGTGTCATGTTTATGGAATCATGCAAAAAATCAAATTAGTTCTGTGCGTACACTAAGCCTGAAAGGCCCGACTCGCAATAGTTCAGGTGTACGTTCCCAATTTTTCTCTTTAAATAAAGCAGTGCTTTTGATCGGGTTTTGAGTTTTCGTAGCTTGCGTTCAACAAAACGCTGATTTTACATGATCCCACTGAAGCATAGTAATATCATTGTATTCTTTCAATATAGCTGTCAAGCAGTCCTCAGTGTAACCAGTAATTTGCATAAATTGAACTTAATGACATGCAATGTAGTCTGATAGTTTGTATGCTCAAGATTGAGAATTCATGTGTTTGTTACTGTATGCCATAGACCTCAAGATGTAACTATATATCACGCTGAATCCAAAATTGTGTGTTAATCATTAGTTCAGGGGTAAAACGATTGAAGTTTAGATCTTCAATGTTGAATGAAAACCATTAATAGTACCTTATTATAACATTTAATTTGACAGGGAAGATAGTTATATCTAGTACTATTAGTCCTAGGTTATATTTTGGTTTAAAAACAAACATATAACGGTGATAAAAGCTGAATGTAAATGTAGTAATTTTTACTCTAAGATTGTAAATATTCAGGTTAATATCCTTACGATTAATACCTAGTAATTATACAATGTTTACATTTTTCACTCTGCCAAACGTCATGCAGTTTAGCGGAATTTCAGGAGCAAATAGCCTCTTACACAGACGTACCTGCTGATCGACAGATAGTGATCATTGATGGGCATCTGTTTCAACCAGATAGTTCCAAGAAATGTGAAGATTATCCTGAGACTAGTGAACTGTCGCCATTTATTCTTTGGCAACGTAAAATACACAACATTCCATTAGAACCAATCCAATGGAATATTCGTAAGTTAATTACGTATATAAAGCTTTTTGTTTTCTTTTGAAAAGTAAATTTCAAGCCAGAATATGATCTGGAACATTTTGGATCAGAACTTAGTTGGGTGTGTGAAGGTCAATTGAAGGAAATTTACATTAGCTTATTTTGCCTTTTATCTAATCCATTAAAGCTACCATGCCTGCCAATTCTGTAACGTATTCTCTGGACGAAGATGTCTTTTCTGCAAAGGTACGTATTGGATGATGTGCAAAAATGTTTACTTAAAGACTTTTAAACTGTTAGCTTTAGAAGAGAGATCAAAGCCACAATATGGCATAGAATTTTTAATCAGGAACAAAGTGGTACTTGATAAAAAGTGAGTGTCCGGGGGCAAACTTTCGTACAGTGTCTACGAATTGAAAGTACGATACATGAAAATGATTGTCACAATATTTCTTATTTCTAATGACATGCAACTATACTTATTCCAGGAGCGTGCGGCGGTTGTCACTTTTATGATGAAATACCAAAAACAATTATTTTTGATATCAGATTTATACCCGGCAGTTGCTAAGGGTTGTTGGTAAGTGTAGACTTAACTGGAAGAGTGGACGAAAGGTATTGTTTTAGCATCAAGGGGAAAGCTGATATAAGAGAAAGATGCATATATATCGGATTATTCCGGGTATTAAAAAGTGCGGAAATGAGATTGAAAGAAGAAGAAGAAGAAGAAGAGAAGAAGAAGAAGAAGATACATTTAGGAAAGGATGACGTTTAAGGAAATATTTTGGAAAGGGTGACATTTAAGGAAAAAAGATATTTGGAAAAGATAAAATATATACTGCATTTAGAGAGGGATTTTTTGTTACCATAATAATAAGCATATTATCTTTAGTCCTTATTTTAATTCCTAAATCGATAGTGAAATGATCCGTTCGCACACATTGAAGCTTCAGTACCATCATACAGAAGCAAAAGGGTTAAATGCAACAGCGGAAATATTGCTACAGAGTAAACAAAGAGAATTAGCCAATCTGCTGACGCTTCTGAATGGCTATCGCCACTCCAATGGAAACCTCGCTGATGTCGAAACCTTGACAAAAGTAAAAGAAGAAATATCTGTTTATGCTGATGAGCTAAACCGGGTAAAGAACAACAAATCATTCCCTTGCTATAAATCTTTTTACAACATTGCAATGAATTTTGAAAATTATGTGTTCGCTTCACTCACAGTAATTCAAAGTTTAGCAAGTTTGAAACAAGTTTGTCATGATTGAATTTTGCACTAAAAGAACATACTAGTATGTTACTCACGTGTAGAGCATTTAATGATTAAATCTTGTGGTTTGTTTAAGTAAAAATCATGGATAATCGGAGGTTGGGTCCAGAGTATGGTATGTAAAGCAGGACACAATTGGAAACAAGTCAGATGAGCCCAAACACAATGGCACTGGGAATGTAGCTACTCTCAGCTACTCTCTTAACATTCGGCTGAGTTAACATTCAAATTAAAACTCCACGATTGTTTGAACAGTGACCAACATACAGTTGTGGAGCAGTTATCTTGTAAGGTTAAATTTTGCTGTCCAAAAATTGTTGGGGACTTTTGGTATCCATGACAGAGTCATAGAACTCCAAGGCCATGAAAAAACCAAAAACATATATAGCCCAAAAGGACTGTAAAAGACAATGCTGGACAGAGGTCACTCCCAACTCAACGGTAGCAAAATCTCTATAGGATATAGTAAACTTTCTGCTGATCTTCATCAATATACTGTTTTTTCGCAGACTGACACACAGTTAACGAAGGTTGATAGTCTGATAACTGAACTGGTTCCATCTGTTATTGAGAGTGACCCTATCACAAAATGGGCTCCTACAGCAAGATGTGCAATGTCAGAAAGATGGTTTGTAACTCCCTAACAAAATTTATCAAAAATATATATATGTCGTAAGTATGATGTTATAAAGCACGACGGGCCTGGAAGTGTAGTGGTTTTCAGTTTCGGGAAAAATACAGGTGAAAACTCAATATTTGTTCCAAAAGTTCTAAATATCATAATTCTACTTATTCGTTTGCTTCTGAAGAAGGAAATGATGATTATAACATATTTTGTGTAAGTTTTGGCTCCATGACGTCCCGCATGACGAGCATATATTCATCAAAACGGCGAATGAAATATATCGTAGTGGCAACCCAAAGCACAGTAATAGTTATCCATCTTTGGGGTACATGTACCCCGATGTTATGTTTTTCATCTACATGGTTTGGTGAGTAAACTTCGTCGGTTTATCATGTTTATTGTGTTTTTATGTTCCTTTATTTTGTTCCTCGAGAAACTAAATATGATGGCCAATGTATTAATTTATTGTAATAAAAATGATCATGTAAATTACTTCTTGGTCTTTAAAACACACTGCAAATGTATTTGACCTTAACAGTTCTGAACGTCTAGAGGTATTTCAAAGTGAAATGCGAAACATCTTTGAAGCATTCGTTGAAGATAGAAGAGCAGGAAAACTGTCTTATAATGACGAGCAGGTACACAAGATGGCCGTGTGAGTATTACCGCAGTTTATACTTCTTGCAATCAATCTTGGTCAAAATACCATAATGTGCACTGCAGTGCTGCTGCTGCTGATGATGATGATGATGACGACGACGACGACGACGACGACGACGACGATGAGGATGATGATGATAATGAGGAGGAGGATGGTAGGTTACAGTTGTAGTAGTGATCGCGGCTTGCAATTTGATGATCATTTGTTATTATACAAATATTAACTGCTTATGAGTGTGATGGTAAAAATATACCATCCCGAATTGAAAGATTGATTGTACCATTTGTAATTTTTACTATGAAATGGTACAATCAATCTTTCAATGAGGGATGGTATATTTTTAACGGCACACGAATATAAGCAGTTAATATTTGTTTTATATAACTCATCTATAGATTCTAGTCATTTGATAACACATTTAAACTACTGTACTTACCCATTACAATAGTGTACACTATAGTTTTCAATCCAGTATAAGATAAGAGACGATATACTATCAAACGGATGAAAGTGATAGTAAAGACTATCAAACGGATGATCGTGATAGTAAAAATGACAAATGGTCACGTGGTGCAATCTTTCCAATCTAATGACTAGAATCTATGGATGAGTTATATAATTAGTTTTAATCTTGAACGTGATTGTTTTGGTTTTAATTCCTAAACAGAGCCAGATTGCAGGAATTGTCTGTCGAATCTACAAAGTTGGTGTATGATCATTGTCAAGAAAACTTCAGACAATCACATTCCGACTTCACCAAGTGGTTTTCGTAAGTAATAACATGTTTTACAGTTTTCCACCCATGCATCTTATCTTAAAAATGAGCCTACTGATCTGTTTCGGCAGAAATAGTAGCCTAAATTATTGAATTAAAAGTATTACATGCAGCGTAAAGATGATATTTCAGCAACTTATTCATTCTCATAGGGAGTTGTCGGATTTGCGGGACAAAATTGACCTACTTGACGAGCTACTGGCTCCACTCTCAAAGGAATTGACGGAATATTTAACAAAAATCAACCAGGTAGGTTGTTAGATTAAATTTCGACAGAAAACGATATAATCCTTGCTCTGCCTTGGGTAATATATTTTTTAAGTTGCTTTTCTGTTTCTGTTGATATGGCCTCTATTTTGTCATTTTGTATCATATCATATTTTTTTCAACACATCAGTTGACTACAAATATGTAAGAATGAATGATAATGTTCAAATATATACAGCAGACGCATCAACAGAAAACAAATTCCATATTTTGGTTACTAGACCTATTTAAATGTGTTCTAAGATTTTTCTAGTTTCTTCAAATTTGTCCACCAGACAATGTTCGTTTCATCAATTTGAAAGGAGATACCCCGGGAGATACTTGCGAGATGAAACCACGAATACTTTTAGACCATCACCATTTGCAATTATTGCAGGAACGTGTAAGCCAATAGGCCGAATTCATAAAAGTAGCAATTGCTATTTCAGCTTTTGCTTCTGCATTTGAAAGCTTATTAAATTTTCTTTACTACAATAACAAGAAATTTATGATTTGGTGCTTTTATCAAGGTCAAGATCAGTTTTAACCCGTGCACAATTTTTTTTGATTCACGTGGTATTTGTGCTGCGTAAGAAAAAACACTGAAATATATACTAATGCTGTGTTACTATAGATGATATAAATCATGATATTTGTCGTAAACTGCGACAAATTTTGTTACCGAAAATGTGGAGTGACTTGCTGTAACATTTGTGCCTGAAAACCATGACGCGGTAGACAAAGCAATTTCTTACTTCACGTAACTTGACCAAAAGCTAGCCTGGTTATTGTTTGTATGGTAGCTTTTGCTTGTCTGGTTGCTTGTCTGGATTGATCCCAGACAAGAAAAAGGTATTAGTCCAAGCTGAATGTCATGAATATGTTTTTAAGCAATTGTTAAGGCTAAATCTTTTTCTAGTCTAGCTATTGCTTTTTCTTAATGTCTTTGTCTTACTAGCAATTGCTACTTTTATGAATTCGGCCTATTGACACATGGCCAATGCTTTAATACATGTTAATGTCGTCTTTCAGGCAGCAGGAAAGTGGTCAGTTGTCATTGACAAAATTGTGCAGAATATGACAAAACATCTTGAGAGCCAAGACAGACAAACCAGCAGTCAGGTACGGCCAAGGTCCTTAGTTATAGGCTATATATACACTGCAAAAACTATGGTGTTAAATTAACACCCTCGGTGTTGTAGAAGGTCCACACCAACAATTAACACCGGTGAAAAATTGTTGACGCCATTCCAATACTCTTTGATTTTAAGTCAACATTTTGTGTGTAACACTAGTGTTTGTAAATGACATCTTTACCCTAACAAATGTTGACTTCAGATCAAACGGGTTTGGAATTACCTCAACAATTTGTCACTGGTGTTAATTGTAGGTGTGGACGTCCTCCAACACCGAGGGTGTTGATTTAACACCGGAGTTTTTGCAGTGTATATGCCTCAAATCTTCTAATAGTGTTAACAGTTAAGTAAATATAACTCAGCCAACTTCGGGCAATTAAGGTTAATAATATCTTATACCTGACACAGAAATCTGTCCTTTGATATTAATATTAAAACTAAACCTCGTCCACCTAATCTATTTTCTACGTCGTCACCTAAGGTGAGGGGGTGGGGGGTACTCTCCCCCACCTGTGAAAATGAAATTGGCACGCCAAAAGTGTGGTTGTTTTATACCATGGGATAGGGTAGGGTCTCCTACCAAAATCAAATTGATAAAAACAAATTGATACCAATATCATGAAAATCGGTCAAGGCTTTACGTAATTATGACGCCATAAAATACTTCATGTCGGAAAATTTCGCCGAAATCTGATTTTCGGCCAAAATTTTGCTGTATAAAAGTTCTAAACTTTTTGCGTTTGGGGGGCAATCAGCGGCAATTAGTTATGGCGGGGTGGGGGTAACCACCAACACCCACCCCACCTCAACCCCCTTAGGTGGACGAGAGTTAATGTTTCAATGTTATTCACAGAATAAATGTTCACTTGGTGATTTGGAGACTGATGGCGCTGAGTTCGACGAGCAAAACCAGGATGCACAACCAACTTTGAAGCAAGAGTGAGTTCTTAACACATGAGTGTGCTCAATTAACCGGCTTAATTTGCAACAAATTTTCCCCTTTACTGTAAAAGTTTTTCGATTGATGTATGTGAAGCCCCCATGGATCATTCTCATTCAAATATGACCCTCTATGTCCATTCTCACTAAATCTGGTCCTAAATGAACTATTTTGAGCTCGAAATGACGTAATTTGTGAGAGAAGCATGCCTATGAGGCTGCGATCACATAGAAGTAAACGCATCGGTATTATATACGGTATACGTTATTCGCTATAAGCCCCTGGAGAGGCACTCATGTGTTTAGTGATGTGGATAATCCCTTATAATCAATTTTAAATATGAGTGCCTCCCCGGGGGCGTATGGCGAATCAACCATATACCGTATCATCTCATATCAAGTGTGATCGCAGCGTGTATTGTCATTGTCCTATTCAATTCAGTGGCTTTGATCTTGTTACTATTATAATAAAGAAACTTTCAATTGGTCCCTTAGAATAGAATGTAAGACAAACTATTGGACCAAGCTCGGTAACAAAAAGCTACACAAATTCAGAACAAAGCCTTCAAAGGTTCAAAGTTAACGAAGCTTTCGTCATTGTATCATTGGTCATGGTTTTGTTGTTGTATCAACTAAATTTAAATCTTCTTCAGCACGTTCTTTAGTTCCATCCTATCATCATGCGCAAATCGGTTGATAACTTTCATATTGATTATGAATTTTGTGGCTATCACCATCACTTAACAATAATATTATTTTCTCTACTTTCCTTAGATTTGCTCATGCATTGACAGAATCAACAGATGAGACTATAGAGCAGAGTCGGCAGTTATTGAACACATTGTCACAATTGTCTTGTCCAATCACCCCTGTAGACTTGTCAGATATAGAAATATCAGATGAAGATGATGGCGACTTCGTCAATATTTCGGCTGAATAGCCCAATCTGTGGCAGGTGATATCGCCTACATACATACACACACCTCGGACGAAGTAATATCAGTCACTGAATTATCCAAATCATCAAATGAAAATAATCAAATCTGTGATTATGTACATGTATGATGATATCATCTATATAGACTTGAAGAGATGAATGACGACCTGAGGTGACGACTTTGCCTATATGTGATTTGTCGGACGAATAATCAAATTTGTAATCCTGATGTCAACTAAATCGACTTACAAAAATTGACAACGTGGTCATGCATTGCGATGTCACCACGACATGAAGGTTTTGATTGATTGCGACTTCGTCGGTATCTTGGTTAAATAATCAAATCCAAGGAGGTGTTCAGGACGATGTAATCTATGAGACTAATCTGAAAAGATTGACGAATCGATTGATTGCGACTTCATTGATATCTCGGTTGAATGATCAAACCGGCAGATGACGACTTTCTCGATCATCTCATTTCAAGCACAATTTCTGAAAATTATTGTACAAGAGCTGAA
The DNA here is from genome assembly GCA_000969725.1 of Ophiothrix spiculata. Taxonomy (NCBI): domain Eukaryota; kingdom Metazoa; phylum Echinodermata; class Ophiuroidea; order Amphilepidida; family Ophiotrichidae; genus Ophiothrix; species Ophiothrix spiculata. The sequence continues at coordinate 45,424 of JXSR01S012335.1, read as the reverse complement.
GTTGACATCAAAATCAGTTTTCAAGGATCAATTTTTTTTTCAGAAGCTCCCAGAAATCAGTACATTCCTAAATTCCTACCAAGACCAAATCAGAAATCAGTACATTCTTACTCAGTTGATACATATTCAATATCGATTATAAAATCCATAGTAAGTTTTGAGAATGAACGATGATGAAGGTAAAAAAAGCCCATATTCAAAGGCTAGCTTCAGAAGAAAAAAGAACATATTTATATCATGGGGGATTTCAATGTAGACGTACTTAAATCTGAAATCCACGAACCTACTCATGGACATTTCTGGAACTTATTCTCTTTCGATGTTATGTCAAATATTTATCAACCAACAAGGATTACTGAAGCCTCAGCTGTGTCAATCTTTTCGATGTATCACAAACGTCACGCAACGTTGCATGCTTCTTAACTTGAACTTGAGCATATCAATAGTTTTGGTTGCCATTCTAACAGTCCAACATTAGACAACAGATTTGAATTCTGCTATATCCAGTTATTCGAACAAGTTGTAAAGTGCTGGTAAAATGCGTTATGATTTCTAACAGTGTCGCTTGTCAAAATGGACGTAAAAGTGTCCAGATTTTAAAAAGGTTCATATTTTTTATGTTGGTACGAGTTTTGACAGTTTCTTTTAATGATACGAGTTTGTCCAACATTAGACAACAGATTTGAAATATGCTATCAAGTTATTCGAACAAGTTGTCAAGTGCTGGTAAAATGCGTTATGATTTAGTTCTAACAGTGTCAAAAAGGACGTAAAGGTGTCCAGATTTTTAAAATTTTCATATTTTTTTATGATGGTACGAGTTTTGACAGTTTCTTTTAATGATACGAGTTTGGAAAAACTTAAGTTAACTCATACCAATTTAGAAATAGTTAGATTCTTTAAAGGTTTGTTAGACCATGCCGTGCCTAAATTTTAAGTCGAAGTTTGTATTAAAACATTAGTCCTAAACCCCAACCCTAATCCTAGCCTTAACCCTGGCCCTAACCCTAACCTTAACCTTAATCATAATATTAACCCATAACCCTACCCGTAAATCCGACCCGAACCGTAATCATAACACTAAAATTTAATTAGTTGCTTCCCGTCATGGTTTTCAATAAAAAGGGGCTTCTTATCTAAAAAAATAAATCAACTTTTTTTGAATTTAATGTCTGTGTTTACAGTTAGTTCCAAACTTTTGAAAAATCACACAAAGTTCTAAAATGGACAGAAGTCAGTCCATTTTGACGCGCGACCATGTTTTCTCTGAAATTTATCTATTATCTGCTTGGTATGAAGAATATTTTGGTTCATATAGGAACATTCACTTGTGCGACCATTGAAGAAACTGATTCCATGTTTAAAAAAATCGCATGTAACGTTATGTGACGTTATGATCCCCAAAAGTGGCCCAGCGATAGACCTATTGTCCGGGAGTTATTGACAATATCCTCACAAATTATGAAGAAATTACATGTTCATATGTAGTGACCGATGTGATTGGGCATCTGTCAACTATTCTTGTACTTACAACAATGAGAGAAAATGTAAATAGAAATAGTCTGTATATAAGATAAAACATAATAATGCAAATGTAAATGCAAGCTTATACATTCAAAAAATTATCAAATTTTTACAAAGTAAAGTGAAAATCTTGATGCATGATAAGTTTACCGAAACCTTCAGCTCTTGAATGATGAATGGGCCTTTTGAAAAACCGGATACTATATTGTGTTTTTAAAAATATCAACTTCTTAAAAATTCTTAAAAGACTCATGATTTAATTGATACTGGGTGCCAAGAAAAACCCCTTCCAACTTTTGCGTGTAATATTCTTAGGTTTAACGGATAGCCAGAAAATATATATATATAAAGGTTGCAGTTTATAGTCAATGAGTTGAACTTTAAGGCATCGTTTGTTTCATGTCAATCGGAAGTGTATGCAACAAAAGTTCAATATAGAAAATGTTTGTGTGGATTTTTTGTCTGGTCCGATTTCATGATAAAACATGGGTGTTTTTTGAATTGGAAAAAAAAATGGTCACCTTGGTCAAGCTTAAGGACAACATTCAAAAGAACTTCATTCAAGGGGAACTTACAAAATCGTGAAATTGAACCAGGACATTTTACATCCAAATATTTGACAAAGCATAAAGCGCCAGATAGACTTCGTTATTTTTACCAATTTTAAAATCCAGACAGCTGATTGCATTTTGACCTCGAGTTCCCGGTCGGAATAATCCGCTAAAACTTCAATTAGAATGATAAAAAATCAAGACAATGACAAACATTCCAAATGAAAATGTTTCTCATTGGAGAAATATGAAGCAGTAAGCAAATATTTTCTTCAGAAGTACCTGTCATGGACAAATTTCAGATTATATTGAAAAGACCAAGGTAATACTACTAATTACTAATTATGGTATTGTTTGAAAACAACGATTACCAAAGAAAGTAATGTGCTATGAATTATCAA
>JXSR01S012335.1:18167-34630 GCA_000969725.1 Ophiothrix spiculata | reverse complement strand
TTGGCCTTGTAAACAGAGGCATTCACATGATCAAACCACTTTATGTCGTGAGAAATATTAACTCCAAGATATGAATGAGATTTTAATTCTGGGAGAGTTGATTGCCCAAGCATAATTTTAGGTGAAATGAGGTTTCCTAAGGGAGTGAGTTTTAAAACAACAGGGGAAGAAACTCGCAAAGCATGGCGCGAGTCCAAGTGGACTCTCGCTGAAGAATTTTGTACGAGTCCATGGACTCTCTGAACTGCATGGTGTAGGAGTGCAAGCACACTCCTTACTCACACACAAACCTTGTGTGTTTTGCTTTATGGGCTAGGAGTGAATAGCTTGCCTGTCTTTCTGTGTGGTGTAGGATCCTATGCACTTTGGTGTTACCTTAACATGTGTAAATTTAATGCATTTGTCAACTCGCTGCACGTGTGCAGCTGGCCTTTAATATGTCACAGAAGGTTTGGTTATTTTTCATGCCCAATAAAGAATCAATTGCAAGTTTAAAATCCTTGTTAGAGAAATTGCTATTATTTGGCAACTTTTGATGGGTGGTAGTACAATTTTTTCTGCACCAGTAAACCCATTTGAGGAATTAATTCTAATCACACCTAAAATGTACCAATGCTCTACAGTATTTTTAAGAATTAAGTTTCTCCCTTCGCTGAGTTTTTGGAGAACGACGCTTGTCGCTACCGTGGTTTGCGTGAAAGTCAACTCTGTACTACGCACGTAATACAGCGTGTGATTGGTCCAATTCAAGTGCTTGTGAAGCGCCGACGATTGCTTGAGTTACACGATGCAGTATATACAGGGAAACTTAATAAATAAAAATACTGCAACTGTTAGTACAGTATCTGCTCAACATTATTGACATTGTGGCACTCTGTAATTGATCTTTTTTTCTATTTTCAGTTCAGAAAGTCAAGTCAAATAATGGAACGGTCTACAAGAGCATCGGCCGCTAGTGTTATACCACCACAGTCTATACAAATCCCAGATAATGTATCAGATGCTGACAATACCAGGTAAGAAGTGTGGAATGGTACCAGTATAGCGCTAGATATACTTCGTTATTTTTGTAGTTTGTAGACATTTTCATTCAGAATTTTTCTCATGGTGATTGGTTTTAAGAATGGTGTAAACTTTCATTCTGAATGAAAATTTTCCCACGTAAGTTTCACCATTGTGTAAATCATAACCATCATTGCAAGAAGAGATTAGCTTACCATGAATAGATCTAGGCCGAAGAATCAATATTATCAAACATTATACTACCCATCAGTAAGCACTTGAAAATATGCAATGGGGTGAAAAACAGGTCTCCATTTAATACATTCTTCATAATGTGAAAATTTAGAATGAAAATTCTCATTCACAATTAACAGTTACTCCATTCTTAAAAGCCAATCAACATGAGAAAAATTCTGAATGAAAATGACTACAAAAATGACGAAGTATATCTAGCGCTTATGCCTGTAACGAATCATTGGTGAAAATATCAGTTTATTGTCATTGGTTTTTTAGGTACAAAGAGGGGTCAGGGGGTCTACAGGCATAAACTAACATAGCACTTTAACATGTAAGTTAAAAACAAAGTCATCCACAAACAGAGTGAATGTTTCTGTTTTTAAATTAGGCATTGAAATATGAACCCATTATGATTTGTACAGTGCTCTAGAACTCACACAAAATTGTTTATAATAAAGCATGCAACAGGTACGGCTTTTGATTGCCTGTCTGAAAAGTGTCCTGTCTTGTCGAGTTTCAGAATTTAATTTTTTACCTGTTCATTTTTGAAAAGTCAGAAAGATAGAATATAGGTCTTGAATTCAAAAAGTTTGTCAGCTAAAATCTTCCAAGCCTGCAGTTTGTGTACAAGGCATTAAACTTCTTATTTTTATGGTGAGTATTTCAAAATTTGGTCAGATCACCACAATTTATCACTTCAACTATCATTTGGTTTGAAGGTTTCCTTAAATTATGCCAAAATAATTCTGGAAGAGATAAAATTCTACTTTTCTCAAAATCAATAATCCGAAATTTTTTCTTTAGTTTTCGAAACAAGATTTTGATGAGGACAACTTTGGAAGATGTAATCATTAGAGTGAAATTATGAAAGAGGTTTGCTACAGTCTGACCAGCTTAATGACAAATGTTGAGGATTCCCCTCTGAGAAGCTGTGATATATTTTTGTTACGGGAAGGATAGCTAAGTGTTCCCAAGCAATTCAGTAATTTATCCTGGAATGCAAAGTCAGAAATACTCATGTTCTGACGACAGCTTCAATACAGTTTATTTAAACTGGTCCAACGGCAACTTAATTAAAAAATATTTCAATGTTATGTATTCCCATCAATGATCACTCATTTGCAGGAAAAATGCAGCAGCAAAACAGCAAAAGGCTTCCACTAAGCCCATGGTCCAGTATGTTGTTGGACTAGCCCCAACCAAAAGTGAGCCTATGAACACTTCTGCGGCCCCCGAACCCACTGATAGTCAACTTGCCACCGCAAAGTCCATTTTGGATCAGATAGCTCTGACCCAAATGGCCAACGCCGCCCAACCACAGGTGACACCGGCAGAACAGTTCCAGGCAGAACCGGGAACAGAGGCAACGCCTACTAAACCGCCTAAAAAGAAGAGAGAGAAAAAAGAGAAAGTTCCAGTTGAGAGTACAACATGCGATTTGTGCGGAGTCATTTTGAATTCCGATGGCATCGCACAGACGCATTATGCGGGCAGGAAACATCAGAAGAAACTCAAAGCTGACGCAGTTCTTAAAGGTAAAAAAGATGTCACAATGATTGCAGGGTTATAGTTGAATACAGGAATGCAGCTCTGACTTAAGGCAATGCTGTCCTACCAAGGTAGAAGGAAGTATTGATCTATTATCAATATTGGTTTTTAAATGGCAATTGTAGTCGTCAGTATATTACAATACCGCTTTTTGTCCTTGGTAAGGAAGCATGGACTTGGGTGAGTGTTGCATTCGTGTATTCATTTGTCCGAGGACACTTTTCCCGTTGTGTGACATGAATGATTGATGACAATCAAGGAAATACCCAAGACCTGTGTCTAAAGAGGTTTGTTGACTTCACCACAAGAATATGGTTGGTTAGCAAGTGGGACAATTCAATACACCTACTTTAGATGGAAATTGTTACCGTCAAAGTAAGGAGGATGTGCACATAGGACATTAATATGAAATTCCATTGATTGGTTAATGTCAAGGGGGCAATTCCTGGATTTTGAATTCCCTGGCCGGAAGTCAGAGTCAGTCGCTACTTAAATTTTCAGATACATACATTGACCAGTAATGCTCCCGCACATCGATTGTGTTATTATTTTTATGCCAGATAGCATGTGCACAGATTTAAAAAAAAAAGGTGTACTAAAACACAAGCTTGGGAAAATCAACTTCCTGACTTCTTCAAGTAGCCGGGGAACCCAAAATCTGGATATTGCAAACTCTCTATTGGATATAACCCTGAGCAAACAACAGTTCTGCTAGGTCAATCATCTGACAGTTGGATTTGAAACCTCCACTATGGCCGAGATCATACTCGGCCTCCAAACAAAATTTTTCCTACCAAACATTTGGTCGTGACTTCACCAAATATTTGCCATCGAACTTAAAGTATGAACAGGTAGCAAACATTTGGTCCAATGTATATGGCAATTCAATAGCATGTGCAATCTAGCGCGAAATTTTATTTGGTCTCAACTCGGTGTTGAAGTTATTTCGTTTGGAGTCACTCGTCATTTTGACGTCACGACCAAATGTTTGGTATCGAAAATTTTGTTTGGAGGCCGAGTATGTTTTTGGCCTATGTCTATGTACCTCCATTATGTAGATGGCACACTAACCAATCACATGGATATCATGTTTCATGTCATATGGCCAAGTCCTTGACTTTGTCGGTAACATTTGAAGTACACAGTGCTCCATGTCATCCATCAGAGCTTTGAGTTTCTTCGGGTCTTTAGGATGCTATAATGTTGGATAAGTACTTAAAAAAAAGGTATATATGAAAACTCCTTAAAAAGAGATGCTTGCTTGAATTGTTTTATAGACTGGTGACTGCCAGCACCCTCTCATCCGACCCACTCAATCTGGAGGAGGGCACCTTGGACGTCCCTGCTGCGCAACAATTTGTCGGCCCCGAGGGTGCCGCACACAATTACGGGGAGTTCAGACACTGCACAATTTGTGGTCTTATTATGAATTCGGCTATATCGGCAAAGACACACTATGCAGGCAAAAACCACCAGAAGAAGCTCAAAGCTCTTGCTCTTATGAAATCCAACCCAGGTAAGATGCCCGGGGGGGTTACTTACATTGACAAGGTATACGTATATGTGCCTGCCTTTTGGGGTGATTTTTCCAGGATTTTGGTATATCAATGGGGTGTTTTTCATCTAAAATGAAAGCACCCAATTTACATAAATTGGGTGCTTTTGGAAAAATTTGCAAAAAAAGCACCCAATTTGAGTAAAATTGGGTGCTTTTTCACTAAAAGTGCTATACTGATGGGTGGGTTTTTGTGCCAAAAATAGGTTTAGAGATGGTCAGTTTTTCGGAGTCCGGCAGGCACATACCCTTCCAAAATTTTTTGAAGAACCCCCCCGGGGTAAGATGATGCTTGTGGTTGAAGTTTGTTAGTGTTTCTAGAAAGTATTGAGGACCAAAACTTTCAGTTTAAAAAAATGTTTATTCATATGTGGGATGCTCTGGCAAAATGAGAGGAAAGTCGCGAATGCACATTTTGAATAAATGGCCTCTAAAGTAAAAAGAGGGTGAAAAAGTCAAATTTCGTTTTTTGACATAAAACACATCCATGCATGAGTGTTCACCTATACGTGAAGTTTCGAAGGTCAACTTTACCAGGAAGTGCAATTATTCACGGTTAATTGTTTGCACGTTGCTATTATACACTGTTAGAAATCAGTATCTTTGAAATCGATTTTCAGCAAATTTTTTACTGCAATATATTCAGTGGACTGCTTTGGATTTTGATCTTTAAATGAAGAATGGAGAAAGAAAGTGTGACATATTATATATCATTCGAAAGCTGAGATATGAGAGAATTAAAAAACGCCATAAACTCAATTTTGAAATTTGTGACTTTCCTCTCATTTTGCCAGAGCAGCCCTCATATCGAGCCTTGATAGTTGAGCGCAACAAGGTCGTATCTGCTTTATCAACGATCCGAAGAACAAAAGATTTCAAAAGCTGATGGTTCTTTCCAGATTAGTGATTAAACTAGATCATTCATCTTTAAAGTAACATCAAGACTTGATGGTTCTTTTAATCTTGAAAGTACCACCAGGGGTCGATTTCACTAAACTCCAAAAATAATCGCTAAATTGTTAAAAATACCTGCTATTTAGCGATCATTTCTGGATTTAGCGATCAAAATGGGGTTAGCGACCATCGCTAAACGTTAGTGAAATCGGCCCCTGGTCTTGAAATCTTCTGTTCTTGAGATTGCTGATTATGCAGATACAGCCTTGTGACGCTCAACCTGCGCTTCCAACTATATGTGAATTTGTGTTGAACATTTGAAATTAACATGTGCAATTGAGACTTTTTCAAAATAATGTGAAAATGAATCAATCATTTTAAGGGTTGAGTGCCACAAGGCCATATCTGAATTTTCAACAATCCTGAGAACAATCAATTTCAATACCTAATGGGTCTTTTCAGATGAATGATTTTATAACACATAGATTATTCACTTTGAAAGCACCATCAGGTCTTCATACTTTTGTTCTAGGGATTGCTGGCTTGCAAATACAGCCTCGTGGCTTTCAACCCTTCAATTTGTTGCTCTGGAGCGCGAACGGGTGTTTTTAAACACGGAAGTGCTTTAACATGTTGTTTGCCAAAGTTTATATAGGTTGAATCGGAAAGGTATGTAAATGTTGGGAGTAAATGAAATGTTCTTGAAAGATTGCAGTTTCAGATTTGGAATATGTCATTAATTTATTGAACTGCTAGAAACAAATACGTTTTTAAATTGAAACATAGATGTTAGTCAGGTAATGCAATTATGGATTACAACAAGATGATACCAATATTGGTCTAACTATTATCATTTATGTGCTTTTTCTTGTCTTCAATTTGATAATATGATGAATTGCAGCATGATTCATATTTCCTGCTTTTTCTTGTCTTCAATTTGATAATATGATGAATTGCAGCATGATTCATATTTCCTATGTGCCATTGCTTGATGGCAAGGGATAGCACAAGAATTGTGAAACCCTGTTCACCCATACCCTAAATTACATACAAATGTAAAAAATTCGGGAAAAATTGACCAAATACAGCTTTTTCCACAGTGTCTATAACAGCTCATCTGAAATTAATACAACTATGTATGACAACCAAGTGATGAAGTAGATTACGAAATGTCCTGTGATTGCTTTTGAATTATTATTTAAAGTGTATGATAATTATGCTTTCAGATTTAATGGCCAAAGCAGATATCGTTTGCAAAAGAACTGTTGTAGCACCACAAACAAACACTGCCGAAGCCATGGAGACACAGGAGGCTAGCAGCTCCCGGACTGTGGTGGTCCCTGGAGCATCAAACGGGGCAGCGAGCAACATCTTGAAATGTGAAATATGTGACATAGAATTCAACTCTCCGTCGCACGCAGAGATGCATTATCAAGGCAAGAAACATCAGAAGAAGGTGAAACTGATGATAGAAGGACCTCCGCAGCCTACAGGTAATTCCAAAAATTAGACCAGTATTGTTTTATATGAAGAAAGTTCTCATTTAACCTTAGGAGTATGCAACATCAAGGACTTCCGTTTGAGGAGAGTGAGCTCTATTGAGCCATCCTACTCCCCTCAAATGCTTTATGGGAGCTCAATTAATAGAGCGCCTTGGATGATGGTATTAGCATTTAAAATGTTCAGATAGCTTCCCTAATTTCTCCCCTAAAGAACTTTAGGAGAGCTTCTGGTAGAGTCCTTGGAAAGTCCCTGAACATGTTTTGCATCTAAATGAGCGTTATACCTATATTTTAAGTGCTACTGTAAACGCCAATATTTTCGCGCTCAGTAATTTTCGCGCAAAGCAAATTTTAGACCATTTCGCACGTTTTTATTTTCGCGCACGTGAACATTGGCCGTTTATGGAACTTCCTTTGTAACAAATACAGAGTAATTTTCGCACTGCATTTATTTTCGCGCTAAATTAATTTTGCCCGAAAAGCGCGAAAAAATACCACTTATACAGTATTATAACAAATTGCAATCCTAAATGTGTGATTTTCACGTTGTTTATTTTTGCAGAACCCAAACCAAAGAAGACCAAAGAAGTTGTGGAGGCTTCGGCACTATTTTGTGCAGCCTGTAACATCAGCACTACTGGAATAGATCAAATGAAAATGCATTTAGAAGGTTAGTGCCGAACCCTGTTTGTGCCAATTTAGAATTTATGTTGTTTTTCAGTAACTACCATCAATGTGACAAAACTTTAATGTAGCACTGTAGTGTTTTATCTAGGTATATCAATCTTGCCTTGTGTGCGTTCTGTCAATTCTGGTACAGAATTGCTATCGTGTTCTCAATTTTTTGATTTTTGCCTTACTTTTTGAAATATTGCAAAAAATAGGTCCAAAAATGGCCCAAAATGGCCTATTTTAGGCATATTTTTGGCAATATTTCAAAAAGTAAGGTAAAAATCTAAAATTTGAGAAATGCGTTCCTAGACATGTGTTTCTAGATTCTAAAAAGCATTCGAGTTCCAACTTTTAGTTTTTCAAATTTAGTTAGGTTGTTTACAAATAAATGGTCCAAGAACAAGAGTTTTTTGGACCTTGGTCCAAAATGGTACATTTTGGTCCAAAACTAACCTTACCATCTTCTTCTCCATGAAAATCCACATCTAGAAATGTATACTTTTATATGCATTTACTTATCGGTTGCTGAGTTACAAAGCGTAAAATATTTTAGAAAATGAGGGGTAAATGAGATGATCGACCATGAAAATTTCCATTTCTGATATTTATTTTGCACTTTCTTGCACCGAGACTGTAATATGAATACTAGTTGTTTTAAGTGTGAATAACATTCTAATTTGTCCTTTATTTACAGGTGCTAAACATAAGAATGTTACAAAAGCTAAAATAGGTACGCCAGCCCTGGGCACAACTGTAGGTGGCAGTGGTAAAGTTATAACCAGCTATGACTGCAACACGTGTAGTGTCCAGATGAATTCAGAGCAGCAGTATGTGCAGGTAAGAGCTCTATTATAGGCCAAACAATAATTTATTGGGCAGTTTAAACAGCATTTTTTGTAAATACAACCCCTGCATGGATATTTATTTAAATTGTTCAATAAATATTTCAACAACTCACCGTATCTTCTTATATGGGAGCGCGCCGTTGTTGATTAGTGATGAATCCAAAGTTGATATTCAAATAAGCGCGTCATGCATGGCACAGCGTACACGGAGGTGCGTTTACGCAGTGCACATAAATCGGCCCACGGTTCATCGTGCGTCGGGAACTTGAGTACGTGCAAGGACTGGCGCTTGGGAACAGTTGAAAATGATAAAGGGGAAGCGGGTTAGTGTAGCGGTATTTCCCTCGCTTTGCACCAATGAGGTCCCGGGTTCAATTCCCGCGCCCGGCGCTTTATGTGCATTTGGTTTTTCAGCCCATGCTCGCTTCCGAAGGTTTTCTTCCTGTACTAAAACTGAATATTAAATAAAGATCTAGGACCCTAATGGAAATAAGCTTCATTAAAGGCTTTCTTGGGTTATCCTTGGCTATCAGCCTAAAGAATTCTTTTTTTCTTTTCTTAAAGCAACACTCATTTAAAAACTAGCATTTTGTTTCAGATTCTTCAAAGTATTTTTATTGAGATGAGTATCTGTTGAATTGAAAATATTTAGAATTTAATTCATACGTTTTCAGATTGATTTTCGTTGTTGAAAGGCAGGGTTGGCCGATTTAAATCAGGCTGATTTCAATCGCGATTTAAATTGAAAAAATCTGATTTAAATCAATTTAAATCGATTTTTATGATTTAAATCACTGATTTAAATCGATTTAAATCATGATTTTTTAAAAAAATCACCAACCCTGTTGAAAGGTATTCAAGCATGCTACAGAGTTGTTCATCGCTAATCAACAACTCTGCATCTGATGCGTCGGCGTATTTTTATCACACTCGCGATAAAAAAATACGCAGATGCATGGATGCATCGTTGTTGATTAGCGATGAACAACTCTGTAGCATGTTTGAATACCTAAATATTTTGCCTATATAATAGCTACAGACTTGATTGCCAATTCTGATCAATTACTGACAAAAAGATTCTAGTACTTAATAGTGTGATTAGTGACAGAAGGATTCTACTAATAGTATATTTGTACATATGCTAACTCCATAATGGAAATCGTCCTTACTGCTGTATGTATTATGTATGGTCTACATCAGGGGTTCTCAACTATTCTCAACTATGCGCAACATAAATGAGAAAATTGTATGCTAAGGCGCCATATGCACTTGTTTATCAGTGTATTTCTAATGTATTTCTTTTTTTGAGAGAGAGAGAGAAAAAGCGCCACTCTGTAACAGTCGAAGCTCCAAATTTAGAGTGCGCCACTATTTGAGAATCCCTGGTCTACATAAATGGTGTTTTTATTACATTTTTAACCAAACATTCAACTTTCAAGTCTATAAATTTACAAAGCCAAGTTGGGTTGGTTTGTTGATTTTAAGACTCATTTAAATCAAGCTATTAATTAACCCTAACCATACTGGACCATACAATAACAATACAATCAAATTTCTAAGCATACAGCATTAATATTGTATACTGAACTGCATGGTGTAGGATTACAAGCACGGTCCTTGCATGTTCAATTCAAGTTCATACATGACTCACACACAACCATTGTGTACAAACATTTTGTGTTTTGCTGTATGGGCTAGAAATGAATAGGCTTGCCTGTTTTTCTGTGTGGTGTAGGATTCTATGCACTTTGGTGTGCCAGGCTTGGGTTAATACATAAGAAAAATAAAAATATAAAATTTGTCTGTTAATTGCTAGAGCTCACTTAGTCAGGAGTGGTGGAGGTGGTCAAGGCGGAGGTCGTAGAGGAGGAGATGGTAGCGAGGAGGAGGTGGTATCAAAGAGATGGTGGTAGAAGAGGAGGTGGTAACAAAGAGGAGGTAGAGAAGGATGAGGAAGTGGTGCAACTATGCAGGAAATACTGTATGTAATACAAGTGGATCCCAGCTTGAAATATGTGACCTTGTATTCTTTAAGCAGTAGAGAGTATGGCAGCTTAGAACCATGTAGCCAAGAACCCCAAAATTCAAACATCGCTATTGTACTTTTGTTGTTGTTTTTGTTGGAAGATAAATCCAATTCTTGGCAATTTGAAGTATGGGTGGCCAGAGGTTTAGGAATTAAGCTATGCTGTTCTCATTAATTTGGTATATATACACTCTATAAACTGTGAATATGCAACAGACAATCACACTCTGCTACAACTTCAACAGGACATTCCTTGTATACTAAAACAATGTGAACTGGTGGATTTGTATTGTGTAAGAGAATAGCAATGATTGATGAAGACCAAATCACTGCGTATTAATATTTTTTGTACATGAATCGTTCACGATTTTAATATTATTTGCATGATTTGTGATTAATTTTTTTGATATCACATGGACAAACCTTGAAAATAAGTTTATTTGAATATTCAGCAAGATTGAGTACCCTCTTTTTTTATTTGGGAAAAATGGACTATTTTACTTCCCCGTATGGTCATTTTGGTTTTTGTGCGTTAATCGGCTGCTTGTTGCATACTTCAACAGTGATAGAGTATAGTTCAACTCTCTCCCAAGCGCTAAACACAACAAATTCAACAAACTTAATGACGGCTTCCCTTAAAATGATTAGCAAGAATGTGATTTTGGTATATCAAGAAACAAAAAGTTTTTCATCCTCTAACACTTTCTCTTGAGGGCTGGTCTACACCAAATCTTTACTTATTACTTCCCTCTCCCAGGTCTCATCTACATGAAGCCAAACTTGATACAACAAGGGTCCAAACCAAAGAGCTATCTTGTATTTCTACACTTTTTACACACAAGAAGTGGCTATACTTTGATCAACACTAAATAGGCGGGATTTTTGAGGCTTTTCTTCATCCGCAAGTAAACATAATCCCACTTGCACGCGCACCGTAGATACTTTTGCGCTAGTCACACTACAACGCGCGCTGCATCTCCTGAAGTTATGTTGTGTTAAGCTACGCACGCTCATCTGTATCAATTCACAATGTGAAGAGGCCCACCTATTTGGTGTTGATCAAAGTATAGATGTAACTGAATGCACTCTAGAGCACTTGCATATTTTTCACTGCACTTGAATCACAGTGTTTATGATTCATCTTAAAATGTTTATTTGCAGCATATGGGAAGTCCAAAACACAATAATAAAATCACTGGCAAACCTCGTTTCCATCCGTACCAAAAGCCAGCAGCAGGTACAGCAGGTACTACAGCAGGTACTCAGCAAGGTAAGCAGGTAAGAGATTTGATACACAGCATAGGGCAGGCTGGGGCTACTTAGAACATGCAGGAAGTTGGCACATTAGTTTAAGGCCCGATGCAGACTCCTGTATCGTATAGAATATTCTCTGCTGACGACAAAATGACGTAGGTCATCGTATAAAACGCGCAGTTTTATTAGATGACCTACGTCATTTTGTCGTCAACATAGAATATTCTAAGCAAAATATACTATACGTTAGTGGAGTCTGCACCAAGCTTAACAATGACTGAAATATATACTGTCCTCTGTGTGTAACTCCAGCCAACAACTAAACTAAGAGTGGCTGTTGCTAAAGGCTAACAATAAATGGTAGAATTGAATTTGGTCACTTACCCAGTGGGCATTGCATCGATTCAGGTACATTGATTTGCTGTCAAGAGCCGAAAATAGGTCGTTGGTGCCTTTGATCTACATTTTAAATGCAAATTGCGTCAATTTATGCACATTGTCGACAAGATTAGCATTTATAACACAGGTCAAAGGAGCTGACGACCTCATTTTGATGTCGACGTTGGATTGATGTTCCTGAATCGATGTAATGCTACCTACAATCTTCGCAAAAGTTGTTGGAACACTTTAGTGCACACAACTGCAAAACTAAATCAATAAGTCCATTGAATAGCTGTTAACATTAGGCTACTTTTCCTTCCCCATCATTCAATGTTGAGACACCGAAATCACACGAATTTCCAATGCCGCAACATTGAACGGGGAGCGGGGTACTCTTACGCTTAAAATAAACACGGGTGTTCCAAGACTTTTTTGCGAGGATTGTAGGTAGAGCTGCTGCCTGGAGAGTATCTTTGTTTCAACTTGTTACATTATACAAATAGCCCAAGTCCATGCTAAAAATAAAAGAGTTCATGGAATTTCGACACATTATAGCAAGTTTGATTAAATAAAAGTAAATGCTGTTAGAAACTTCTCATTTGCAAAAAGCCTGTGTAGTAAACCTCGCAGGTTGCACTCTTTGAGGCAAAATAATATTGGTGTAGATGGTAAAATGTAAATTTGGAACCTTTGAGGCTTAATTTGGTCCAAGTAGCAGCTATACGCATTAGATAAAACAGAATTCAAACAATGTTGCACTTCATAAATATATATATCGATCTATGATTGTGAATAGCTTTCAACATCTATATATCATATAACCCCAAGAAACTATTTTTTTTATAAATGTTCTGCCCCTAATATTCATATCAGGAAGCTTGGTCACTATAAAATTATAGTTGGTATGGAGCAGAAATCTGAGAGAAATGGATTAGCAGCAACATGCATAAATTTGACATGTAGTGTCACCTCTTGTACCTGTGGTTAAGATATGCAATAGGGTCCGGCAATCTGGGTTTTATTTACGTCATTTCAGGAATAGACTACAGGGACTGTCTTTTGAGGCGCGTGAGAGCGATCGCGCGCCATCGTGCACCTTAAATTCCCAAGAGCAGCGCGATTTATCGCGCACCTATACTATGACGTCAACTTAGTACAATTTCCAAAATCCTGTTGCCCTTCGATCGAGAAAAATGAACTTTGTTTATGTTATTATCATTGTCACTAGATGGCGATGTTCATAACTTCATAAACTACTAACTATCACGCTTACACATGCGCAATACATAACAAGATGGCGACTCACAGATCGGAATTCGAGGAAAATGTCACCTCGATTTTTGTGAGTTTTGTATTTTTTTTTTCAAAAAGCTCTTTCGGGTATTTATTAGAACATTTAATGAACTGAATTCTAAATTTTTCATTCAAAATATTACTTGACAATAGGTTGATTTGACGACCCTCTAGATCGGACAATTTACCTCGGTAGATCGACCGGTGTTACTCGTGGACCGTTCAACCGGTACACATTCGTCAAAAGCTTACCGTGTACCGTAAGAGATGATATAATTATGATGATAGGACATATGATAAATGAGAATTTGTAAGTTATACTTGGCCTCCAAACAAAATTTTTGCTACAAGTCGGACATTTTGTCATATTATGAAAATTACAAGACTTAGAAGACATCACATAAATTTAAAAAATATCATAGTAAAATTCATTGTTTTGAAACTGCTGCCTTTTGGTTTCTGTCAAAAAGCTTGCCTAAACATTCTCATCACTCTCCTACAGCTCACCTAAAAATCTTGAGGAGGGTGATTCGCAGCTCGCCAGGAGTTTTTTAAAAGACAGTCCCTGAGACTACCTGCGTATATCCCAAAATGTAGGTTTAATTTTACCACATCATACAGGTTCTTTACTGATGACTGCATGTAGGAATTTGTGCAAGTTGCATGCTGTGTCTTTTAGTTTTGAGCAGTGTTCCAAGGAGGGAGGGAAAGGTCAAATCAAAAATTGTTGACTTGCTCTTTAATGGTGAAATTGATGGTCGGTAGGTCGGATCTTTTTTTTCCTCAAAACTGGACCACAAAAAACTGAATGAAATAGTTTATATAAATGTTTTCATTTTTTTGTGCATATTTATTCAAGATATATTTTTGTTCCATGCAAATATATAACATTCTGTGAATATTATTATTGTAAATTTAACCCAAATATCATGATATTTTTACTAAATGCACTGTTGAGATAAGCAAAACAAAAAAGCAACCCTAAATTTTGCCAATTTTGGGTCAGTCACAAAGGGCAAGTCAACAAGTTTTTTTAGGCCTCAGTTGATTTCAAATTGCTGATTTGTTGTTATTATCTTTTCCATATAGTGGTGGAACAAGCAGGGGCAGGGGCACAACCCAAACAAAGTCCAGAAGAAGGACTATGCGCAAGCACTTAGTGATTATAAAAACAAATACCAGTCTGATGGCTATGGAAATCAAGGCTATGATCAGTCTGCCAACTACAAGGGGAGCAACAGTGGCTACATTGCAGGAGGGGGAAATTCCAACAAGAAATGGGGGAATAATCAGTACCAATCGTCAGGAAATGATCAGTACCAGTCGTCAGGGAATGACCAGTACCAGTCAACAGGAAACGATCAATACCAATCGTCGGGAAATGATCAATACCAAAATCAGTATCAAGGAGGAAATGACTACTCCTCATCGTATGGTAACGATCAATCGAATTACAATAGCGGCGGGAGTGGGGGAAGAGGGAGCTGGGGAAACAATAGGGGTGGTCAAGGGGGCAATAGGGGCAGGGGAAGGGGGCGAGGCAGAGGAAGAGGTAGGGGAAGGGGACGTGGGAGAGGATCCAATAGCGGGGACTATCAACAGCACCTTACTAATAGTTTTGTAGCATCAGAAACTCAAATGCCGATGTATTAGGGTTTTTTAATTTTAATTGTAGATAGTGATTTGGATTTATTTGTGTTTACAGAGCACAATATACTATCTCCTGTATATTACATGTTCTTGTACCATCTTGAGGATCATTTAAATTTGCAGGAATGAATCAGTAGCTATCGTTCAGCATTAAATGTTGAGTAAAATTTGAAACTACTGACACATACTGATTTCATGAGAAAAAATACCTTGGATAATTCATAATAATTTTTTGTGTTCAATTCAACCATATGTATATACGACCGATGATGATGACTGTAGTAGTATATTACACAAGTTTTGTTGAACATTTTAAATCTGGTTGTGTTAAATATGATTTTTTTTTTCAAAAAAAAAACAATAACACATTTTAAAGAAACTTGAAAATGTTTATAACTTCAATTTAGCTTAGAAGCTTTATTATAGGAAATAATGTTAGCTTCCCTTTTCACAACATGTGGACTCGCCATAATTTTGGCATCTGGATGTTTGCAATGTGCCACTGTCAGACTAGAACAACACAGTAATTAGCTTGTCCAAGTTTGCACAATTAACACTCGTAAAAGCCACTCAAACCTTCAGGTTCTAAATTGCATGTATTCCTACGTCTTAGCATGACAGCTAATCTAAAGATGACAGAATTCTGACTATCAGTGAAGCTGGTTTAGATTAGTCTGAGCTTCCATACCCATACTCCATTTCATTACATATTGGGTCTGGGCTAACAGCCATTGACTTCCGCGAAACGCAAACAAAATTTTGAAATACGAAGCAGATGCACCTCTTGAAGCAACAGATGTATGTGATCAGTATCAAATATCACTCTACTTAAGAAGAATTCATAATCAAATGCTTTCATGTACCAAAAATCAACAAAATTCCAATTTTGGACTGCCGAATTCAACACACTTGACAAGACTAAGATGGCGTCAAAATGATGTAAACAATGCTTACAAAATCTCTGATTTTTCAAGTCCAAATGTCCCATTAGTCGTTGCAATTAACGTTTTAGTTAGTGGAACTAATGCTCTTGCTCTTGTCAAACATCAATGTACGCAACTTGAAGAATAAAATAGAAAAACCGGGTTGGCCAATATTTTGGCCATTGCGCTGTTGTCAAGGGGCGTTAGACCTAGGTAGTTTAGATGGCTTTGACTCTTGTTACTCATAATTAACTGGGAACAAATAGGCATTGAAACAACACCAAATGAAATTGTATATAAAGTTCTCTGCTAACTTGTTGTTTGATGTTGTCTCAATATCAAGTCTATTTGTTTTTCATTTTCCATTAAGCAGCTGCGATTTATGTGATATTGGGGCTCTCCACACGGAAGCGTCAAATCTAGATTAATGTAGATTTCCGAAGTACAGATTGTGTTCACACGGTCGCGCGTCAATCTGACTTTACTACAGTTGCGCGTATTGACATGATGTGGTGTGCGTGGAAATAAAGCAACTACGCGTATGTTCACGCGCAGTCACTTACGCTCGTTTGATTGTTTGCTGAAGTCCAGTTTAATCTACATGCATCTAGATGTGCGAAGTACAGATTGATTTGTCCGTGTGGAGAGCCCCATTATGTACCCTTTGGTAAATAGACCATT
>JXSR01S012334.1:21901-32972 GCA_000969725.1 Ophiothrix spiculata | reverse complement strand
TTGAAGAGATTTGACACCGCAGACAAAGTGTTTTGCATCCTAAATGAAAAGCTCTCATTTAAATTTCATGAGATGTACACGGTTTAACACTAAAACTGAGGGGCTCTACATGTGTTGTAATGCATTTAGAATTTTAAAGGTAGTTATCATTATTGCAGAATTTAACATAATTTGAGATTTATGACTTGCACAAGAAAATGTGAAAAACAAGCTTTTCACTGAAATGTCAACATTTTAATGTTGACTCAACATTTTGAAATAAGCTTCATAATGATTTCGGACCAGGGGGCTTTATGTCCCTTTTGTTGCATTTAATTTTGATTTTTTTTTTCCTGTCAAGTTTATCCATAATTCAAAATGATTTTTTTTCTTAATTTAAAACCATAGATGCTTTTTAGAGACATTTAAATTTAATTATACTAGCAAATCAGTATACCAGCAAATAAAACATGTACAGATTTATTATTTTCTAATAATTTGTAATTTGGCTAGCGGTCATGAAATCTCCTAGCAAAGGAACTTTAAAGCAATATTATAAAGTGTTAAAAATGAAACCCATGGCATTTGATTTTTTGGGCTTATTGGGTTTGTTTTGGGGAGATACGAGTACCCTCCAAACGATTTGGCTCAAAGATGCTTGCTTTTTCTGTTATGCCATTTGTTGAATTAAAATTGGAATCCTGAATAACATGTATTAGTATAGGAAAGCATGCATGTGCTTTTTATCCATTTTTGGTGGCAAAACATTTTTTTTTGCACAAAAGTCACTTGAAAAAGCTTCTAGATAGTCACATTCCTCCATTTTATGCTGTTTTTACTATAAACCATTTTTGATCAAAATCTTATAGTATTGCTTTAATAACTACATGTAGCATCCATTTGATAAATATTTCAAGTCTGTTGATCTGCTACGATGTAATTTGTTTGTGCCAGCCTGAAATTGAATGATACTTGTGAAAATTGCTTTTTTAATTATTCACAGAGCGGCGTGTTTTATCACCTGTTTAGCTTAGATCATCATGTGAGTGCAAGAAAGTCGTATCTGCAATAGCTGCCGTAAGGGTCTTGGGTCAGTGGTTCTTGAAATAGTTATTTAACCATTCAAGAACCAGTGACATAAGGGACGCACCATTAGATATCCAAGGGGAGGGGGTAGGAAGTTGGGGTAAGGGTTGGATTTTTTTTTGGCTGTCACATGTTTGGGGCATTTTTTTCCCACTCCTTTTTTTTGGGGGGGGGGAATTTTTTTTTCCCCATTCAAATTTTTTCTTGGGGTGACTTTTTTTCCCTTCTCCCCTTCATGTTTGGGGTGACTTTTTTTTTTCTTCTCCCCTTCACTTTTGGGGTGACTTTTTTTTCCGTCTCCCCTTCATGTTTTGGGGTGATTTTTTCCCTCTCCCATATGGTTTATTTTCAAACAATTTTCCATTCAGGAGAGGCCTTTCCCCCCTCCACTCCATGATTTATTGTGGACTCAAATATTAAAAATGAGAGAGAAGAGTTATTTACTCATAATCATCATTGTCATTTATTACTTCTGCATGATATTTCTGTAATATGACTTTGATTCATAGTGTATATTAAAATCTTGCATTTACAAAACTTGGTATTTTCATCAATTTAATGCACAAATGGATTTTATATTAAATTCAACCACATCTTCTGGCATTGTATTCTAATATTGTTTAGTACACAATATCATGTATTCACATACCACACCAATGTTAATAACAACTTACAAACTCTTCGAATAAGTTTTATGCCAATTCTAGTCAGAGCATCCCTCGCAGAATACTATAGGTGATCCATTAATGATAATTGGTCAAAATGTGAAGGCCTTAAAATCACAAAAATCACTGAAATGTTTAATATTTTTTCTACTTTCTGTTGCATTTCTCTATCATGTAGTTGCACAAATATTCTGAAAGTGCCCAAAACTCAATTGTTTTTACTGTTATATACCCACTACGACAGTAATTCGCGCTACTATTTTGTTTGTATTATCCAAAAGGAACCTCTTTTCATAAAAGATTTGGCATAGAGGTTATGAGAAAAATGTAGATGGTGATAAAATGTAGATGGTGATACCAGAAAAGATTTGGCATAGAGGTTATGAGAAAAATGTAGATGGTGAAAAAATGTAGATGGTGATACCAAAATCACCAATTTTATGTGGTAAAGTGGAGACGGTTCAAAAACACAAACTTGGTTATCTACTGTTTTAAACCCAATGATGACCAGTTCATACACAGAATGTATATACCATTGCACTATTACAGCTTGGAGAAGACAGAATATTAAAATTGGGAAATTTCTTTTTTTTTTACTAATAATAATCAGGGGGCAATTTTTTTTTCTTTGCTTCCCATGGGTCTGGGGGCAATTTTGTTTTCACCTCGGGTTTTTTTTGGCCTAAAGGGGCAATTTTTTTTTTAGCTGTGGTTGAGGGAGGATATTTTTTTTCTCCGATTTCAGGGAGGGAATTTTTTCCCCCGAAAACTTCCTACCCCCCTCAGATATCTAATGATGCTTCCCTAAGACAGGAAGATTTTGAGGGATTTTTCACATTCTTGTGACAAGGTGTAAAATAAATATAACTTAGGGCAGCCATTGCAGATACAACTTTCTTGCACTCACATGACGAGATAGTGTCAATCAAGGAATCAAATTCCATCAGAACACGGATACCGCCCAGCCCTATGTTTGACACTACAATGTGCATTTGATACAAAATTGGATTTTACTAATTGAAGTGTACTGATCGTGTTGTCAATGTGAGGAGTGGAATCTTTTTGTTTATTGTGACCTATATTACATTGTGCCCCCCGGGGGTGGTGCTTAGTACAAAAGGGGTTATAGGGACGTGTCGCAAATTCGGGTAGAAAAATCAGGCTCTTGGTATTTCAATCGGTCCTTTTTCTTTGAAAAATGTGGTATTTTAATGGGTTCATTTTTCAAAGTTTTCTAAAATTTGCGCCAAATGGCACAAATTTTGACATTTATTTCTCAAAACTTAAGATAATTCTGCCAAACTAGTGCAAATTTGGGCAGACAAAATGTGGTTTTTCATTAAATTTGACTAAAAAATTGGGAGATTTGGTATATGGATGGGTCCCTTTTTCTTGAAAAACTATTTGGATGGGTGGCTTTTCAATTTTCCCAGAGGCACGTCCCTATCTAAACCAAATTTGAGTACCCCCTCCCCCCTGGCATTGTGCTCAGGTGAAAATTGCAATGTTTTGTAGTTCCAAACAGTGAAAGGAAATTACAAAGAAGATTTTAATTTCAGCTCTCTACTTTTGCCAAATTTGTTCACCTGAGTTTAACCTGCTTTTTATTTGCTATATCAGTTCGGCAGAACTCACAATTCGGATACGTATCTGAATTTGGATACCCCGTATCAAAATTCTGATACCCATATCTGAATTTGGATTAAAAACAGATGAAACAGAATATCTGCTGAAATGAATATATTCAGCTTCGCCGCACACCATACCGGTATGTACAAAAGTCAATAACATTATCACCATCTGTCATCTAATTCTAACAAAGTTTGGGCCAAATTATTTGCTTTCTGTGATCAGGACATGTTTGGAAGCTGTCCCACTGGAATTGCATAGATCTATGAAATGACATTTTCACAGATACATTTGTCAAAGATGCAAGAAAGATTTTCTACATGTACATGCCAGCTTGCGCTATCGATTTGTTACCTGCGCAACGTCGGGCGTATCAGAATTCGGATATCCCTCCATATCCTAATTCTGATACGGGTATCAGAATTTTGATACTTGGGTTTCCAAATTCAAATACGTATCCGAATTATGAGTTCTGCCAAACTGATATAGTAGAAGTCATTTTTGTCTTTATTCATTTTCTTTTTTTTCATATGAATGTTAAGTTTCAATTTATGCAAAGATAAAACCTAAGTTCTGTCCTGTATGTTTGGTAACACATTGATGAGCTTTTGTTCACAGTACAATTATAAAATTGGATATTTAATTTTGATCAATAACATCAAAAAGCTTATCTGAAGCAACTGTAAACGTTTTTCAAAGTAGCAAGCATTTGCCATCATCTAATTCCTAACTAAATTTTACTTTTTCCCACACATGACCATGTTGTTGTTACCAAAGTAGGAAGAACAGGATCATGTTATCTTACACTGTGATTGTTTTCTAAAAAACAAAGAAATCAGGCACAAATCTTCCCATCTCAACATTTATGGTAAATTTGGTAATCGTAAATTCTTATTGGCTGCTAATTGACTAAGACTGATATCTAAAAGAAATTGTAATGGAGGTGAATAAACACATTTTTATGTGTTTGCCATATTGAGCAAGAATTTCCCTAACAAATTAATGATTCTGTAGGCATTTTTAAATTTTTTGAAAATCATGAGCAAACCCAATTTCAATAAAAATTGCCAAGAAAAAAAATCGCTATATGACTACATCCCTGTACACAAAATTATACCTCATATTCAACCAATCACCATCTGCAATTTTGCTCACATGCTCCCCTTAAAAAGAAGCTTGTAGAGTAGCACTTGCATAGTTGGTAATCCACACTTTAGAAAGGGTGGGTTTGCAAAATCAAGAAAATAGACAAAAGGGTGGGTTTCTGGATTCCCTGGTTATAAAGGGTGGTTTTGTAAAAAATGTGGATATAAGAATTGGAAAGGGTGTGTTTGTCACTGAGACTTCAGTTATGATCAAGTGCAAATTCCTCTGTATGGAATTATGCACCTGCAATGAAATCAATCAAAAATGGTTCAAAACACCTAATATTAAATTTTTGCAAAGACATACAGGATTTTTTTAGGGGGAGAGGAACACAAAGGGTAAGACATGACATTCAAATTAGCTTAGTACACATTTTATGGTGCACGGAAGTCAAATCTAAAAGGGTGTTTTTTGACTTTACAGTATAATGGGTGTTTTCATATAAAGGGTGGGTTAAAATTAAAAAGGGTGGGTTTAAAATGGCACTGCAAACTATGACTTGTTTAATTGTCACTTGCAGCTTATAGTGGATGGCAATGTTTTTTCAATTCACAGATGTTGTGTTTTAATAGAGCTATTTTGCATAACGCCGCAATGGATTGCTGAATCAAAGTTGAATTCAATCGTTACCGTTTGTGATGCATTTATACAAACCAAAAACAACAAATTAATCAATTTGTTGCTTGCTGGGCTTGTCACAAAATCATTACAACATTGCAAAAACCTGGACGTGTGACACTCTGACAACCAGCACAAGAGGTTCCCCAAAAGGTGATTTCCTCAGATTCATCCCTGAGTCAATTCATTGTCCCCCCCTCCCTTTTTCCCCAACGACCACTTAAAAAAAGCACACCAGTTGCACAGGCAGTCTCTTTTCCAAAATGAAAGATTTAGCTCAATTATGAAAATGTAAAGTGGTAAACATCAATGCATAGAAAAGAAATATTATACAGAAAAAAAAATCATGTAACATCTTATACAGAAAAAATCATGTCACATTTATGTATTAGAAAGGAAAAAGAACTAGATTTAACAAGAACATTGAATTTACCTTTTAATTCAGCTTCAAATCCCATGTCCTCTATAGAATTCTGTAGTTTCTCTTCCGTCACCAAATTAGGGTAGTATTCAACAGTTCCATTCTTGTTTTCAAGGGATACTTTGATAGATTTAACACCGACATGGTCTGAAATTTTGCCTTCTATTGATTTAACACAAGAGTTGCATGTCATTCCTTCGATTCCTATGATCACTGTTTTCGTTGGAGGCGGTATTTTGATAACATGTTCAGGAAGGGTGCACTCAAACCCCATATCATCTATAGCACCTCGTAATTCCTCAGGGTTCGTTACTGACGAGTCATATTTTATAGTTGCATTGGCATCTTGCAAAGACACAATTATGGCAATCACGCCTGGACGGTCTGAAATATTTCCTTCGATGCTTTTAACGCATGAATTGCAAGTCATGCCCTCCACTCTTAATACAACAGTACTCGGAGGTAAATTTAAGGCTTCCTGAGGGGTCTCTGACATTTTCTCAGACAAATCCACAATCTGAGGTGGTGACACTGTCATCAAGTCCACATTAACAAATTGAGTGGGCAACGAGGCATCAAACCCCATTTCCTCAATCCCTCCACGCAACGTCTCCGGAGATGTAACCAAAGGATCAAACTCAATCATAGCTTGTTTCTGTTCTAACGATACTTTAATCGAATGTACACCAGTAAATGTCGACAAGCGATCTTCAATAGAGCGGACACAAGATCCGCAGGTCATTCCTTCTACACCAATTTGCGTTGACACAGTTTTAGACTTTGGTTTATTCAAAGAAGCCTCGAATCCCATATCATCGATAGCATCTCGCAAGGCAGTTGGGCTGGTCACACTTGAATTGAAATTAATATTAGCTAGTTTATCATCGAGTGAGACTTTTATTAATGTCACTCCGTCTAATCCTGAAATTCTATCCTCTATTGAGCGCACACATGAGTTACACGTCATCCCTTCAATATAAATGATGACATCATCAGATTTGCAACTACTAGTATTAAAAGATGCATCGAATCCCATATCCTCGATAGCATCTCGTAATTCGTTAGGATTTGTGACTGTGGGATCAAAAACAATTCTTCCAAGTTTCTCCTCTAGCGATACACTTATACTTTTGACTCCTTGATGTGTCGATATCCTTCCTTCAATAGATTTGACACAAGAATTACAAGTCATTCCTTCTATAGTTATCTCTGTATTTTCCAACTCATCTTGACTATTTGGTATTACAGCTGCTTCAAAACCCATATCGTCAATTTTATCCCGTAGAGCTGATTGGCTGGTTTTCATGGGGTCATAGGTCACAACTGCTTCTTTATTTTCTAAAGATACCTGCAAATGAAAGGAAAAAATAATTAAATTAATCAATTAATCAATAATGAGACTGAAAACTTATGAGGGTTGCATGGGACACTGTGATTACACAAGCATAATGATGATATGCTATCAATTATGAGTACCAGCGTGCTAGGGATTAAGATCTGTATCTTATGAATGATTACAGGTGTTTCACAGAAAAAAATTCCCATTGAAAAAACATGAAATATATTTCGAACAACATTTAAATTCAATCCGTAAATTTTGAAGCAAAGTGATCTGGTAAGATGCTTTAATTGTCAGGTCTTGTATTTTGAGGTGTGCGAGTACATAGCACACCATCACACACCTAAAATATATTGAGGAGTGTGAGGAGTAAAATTATACATAATAAGATACATAATGCACACCTAAAGGCTAAAGCACACCTGAATATCCTGAGAAGTGCTATTTGTAGCACACCGGTATTTTCAAAATTCAAGGCCTGAATTGTGTTCATTTAAAAATTACACTAATACGCTCATTGAATGTACTCCAGGTATATGTCTCTGTCTAGCCTTGATTTTTTTCAAATATGTAACATATATCAGTAAAGGATTCTTAAATTCTCAAAATTTGAATTTTGATAGAGGTGACTTTGAGGATGAAAAGTTGATCATGAATTGTCCTTTTTTCTACTCATGGAATTTGAAATATAAAAATAATATAATACAACTAATCAAATCAAATCAAATCAAATCAAATCAAATTAAATTTAATTTAAAAAAAAAATAGAATAGAATAAAATAAAATCCAAATTTTAAATTCAGACATGAAGGGCAACACAATGTCAATTTATTTTTTAGCCTAGTATTGTTATAATATGAAGGATCAGATACACTTTCAAATATATATAAATAATGCATACATACATACATACAAAGCATACCTGCAAATTTACAATTTCAAATTATTTCATATGATAATGACTGAAATCTATACAGGATAGATCCAATGATAGGGGGCGCACCATTTGATTTTCAGGGGGGGGGCATGGAAGTTGGGGTCAAGTTTTTTTTTTTAGCCGCCGAAGGCGGCGACATTTTTTTTTTTTTGCGCCTTCGGCGGCAAAGATTTTTTTATTACATTTTTTATGTTTTTCTTTAATTTGAAGTAGTCGGGTAAAGTTTTTTTTTTCTTACTCATCTTTGGGTCAAGATTTTTTTTTTCGCCTCCTTCGGCGGAAAAGTTTTTTTTTTCAAAAAAACTTCCATGCCCCCCCCTGAGAATCAAATGGTGCACCCCTAGATCATTATCGTTTAAATTTTATTTTAGTGAAGTAATTTTGCAACTCAGTAACGGCCTTTCAAAATATGTTTGAAAATATAATTGTACTGCTATCGGTTATATTGAAAAACGTTGATATGTTCTTGAAGTTGAAATAATCCTTCCACCTGATACAATCACAGAAAATGATTACTGTTGAAAATGAAAACTGTTTTGATGGGGCGGGAGAATCTGATTTTGGTCTGGAAATTAGTACCCAGTCAGAAAACAAAACGAGATCTAGCCCAGTATCTGGAATTGCAATAAAGGGTATATTAGAAAGAGGATATAATTCTTTAAGCTGAAAGCCTAAACTAGGATTTGGCATTCATCAGTCAGGGATAGCGCTACAAGGGGTCTAGGGGTCCAATGACAATGTTTTGGGCAATCAGACCCCTTAAGGTTGGATTTGTTTCTACCCAAAGGGTCCAAATTAGCCCGAAATTAACCATTTTGCTTGGAAATCCTATTATTTGGACTGGTTTATGCATATGAACGTTGTGATTGGACCCTAAGATTTCAGATCTCAGCGCTACCCCCGATTCAACAAAAAAATTCACCATCTTGCTTGAACCAAAAATTGAATAAATCCTGAAAATGAATACAATAAACAAATGCTACAACAAATCGAGCCTTTACCGGACCCATGATTCATGGGTTTTATTCACCTGTTTTAAAAATAACAAAGAGATGTTTTTCCTCAAAACTTGGTCTTCATATATAAATCAATGATAAATCAAGCAAGTTCTTGTACATAACTAAATAATGCAGTATTGACAACCTTAACAAGGAGTTCAAAAACAGGAAACTTCCAGCCTAATAGTAATAATTGAATATGCCAGCACAAGAAAACCCAACTCCAATAGCTCCCTCTGTAAAAATATAAATGCATGTACAAATCTCTGAAAATGCTTTCACCATCAGTAAAAAGCATTTCCATGTCTATATCCAAATCATAGTGTCACATTTGACTTTGAAGGTGACTTTTTTAGACATTGTTAGATCAACTTTTTATAGTATATAGTTGCAGAAGGGTGCTCATGGAGTTGGGGTTTTCTTGTACTGGCTGTTTAAATATAGCAAATATATACTATAACAATTATCTAACAATGTCTAAAAAGATCAAATGTGCACTATGATTGGGATAAAGACATGGAAATGCTTTTTAGAGATGTGAAAAAATATTCAGAGATTTTTATGCATTTATATTTTGTAAGTATAATTTACAGATGGGAACTATTGGAGTTGGGTTTTTCTTGTACTGGCATATTCAATTGCTAGCCTGAAAACATAATAATCTCTCTTGATGTCTCTCGTTGAGTAAAAAGACATTTCAAATAGCTATAAAGTGAAAGGCTCACACACACGTACGTAGATTGTAGAAACAAAATGATCAGTCATGAATTTAGCAATTCCATTTAGGTTCTTCATTAATTCTGTAGTATTGGCATCTTTAAAAAGTAGTTTGCCTCATACTACGAAACTCTGCAACACAATAATAACTGGACTCAAGCTGTACACATGTCCATTTCTAACACCAAGTTAAGTACTCTGGCGAAGACGTAAACATTGCGATGAAATTGAGTTTAATGCTTTCACAAGCAGGGTTTGTAACAAGAAAGTAACAATATTGGTCATGACTTTGCAAATTTGTTTTGCGTCTCTCCTGAATTTTGTTGCAGTTGGGACACATTTTTATTTGTAGAGAAAACTTTCCCTTCACAGAGATGACAGGCCTCAAGGAATAAACATTGATTGTCATCTATACTTTGGGAAGAAATCACAAACAACCAAACAAAATATATCGCGGCAAGCCTACTACACTGAAGTATAACACAGAGGCACAAAAAGGAAATAAGGATTTTGGCTGGACAACTAACCAAAGTTACATTTCAACCCAATAAACAGCTATTCTTAACTTATAAGCTTAGATTACAGAGAACTGAAGAATTGTGAGTTTGTAAATTTTGATCAAGAATGTTTTTATTCCTGTCTTTTGTTAGTTACAAGGATAGCACAGAAATTTAGCTTTTCTTGATATTTGTTCTTCATATCAATTCTTCTATCTAGCAAGTCATTATTTTTACATAATTTATAAATCATGTAATAATGGCAACCTTAATAAGCAACTAAGGATGAACAGGAAACTTTTCTTCCCAATAATTGGTAGCCTAAAGGCATAAAGATCTCCCTTGCTATCTCTATAGGTATGTAGAACATATAGCAAGCAGTTCACCTGACATTATTATAACGTGATAACCTCATGCAGCAGTGTGTAGATCACAGAAACAAAATAATCAGTCATGAATTTAGCAATTCCTTTTAGCTGCTTCATTAAATTCTGCAGTACTGGAGTTTGCCTCATAGTAGGAAACTCTGCAACACAATAATTATTGGCCTCAAGCACAGCATGTGTCCCTTTCAATAGCCATCTAGAGGAGTATACCCAGGTGAAGTCATAAGCATGATATATCGCAATGAAATTGAGTACAATGCTTTCACAGGCAGGGATTTGAGTAAGATTTGAAAAGTCAATTGGTCATGAATTTGCAAATTTGTTTTGCATGTCTTTTGAATTTTGTTGCAGTTGGGACATATTTTGAGTTGTTGAGAAAACTTTCCCCACACAAAGATGAAAGACCTCAATGAATAAACATTGATTGTCACCTATACCGGGGAAGAAATCACTAACAACAAAATAGATCAAGGCAAGCCCACAGTGCAACGCAAAGGATCAAAAAGGAACTGATGTTTGTGGCTTGGACAACTTTCACTTTAGTTACATTTTTCTCACGTGAGAATACCTTTGCTTTGATCAATGGCCTCTTCAACAACAAATCTCTTTCTATATGTGCACAAGACTTTAGAGATGCATTGGACCTTGAAAGC
>JXSR01S012334.1:1587-12752 GCA_000969725.1 Ophiothrix spiculata | reverse complement strand
GCTGACTGATAAACAATTTGGTTTCCGAAAGAAAAGATCATGTGAATCTCAACTTTTGCTGACAGTCAATGACCTTGCCGAGGGTCTTAGAGACAAAGAACAAGTCGATGCCATCCTTCTTGACTTTTCAAAGGCCTTCGACAAGGTCCCCCATGAGCGTCTTCTTCTGAAACTTAGTCACCTTGGAGTACGTGGAATTCTCCTGGATTGGATTCGTGATTTCTTAACTGGTCGCACGTAGCAAGTTATCTTGGAAGGCAAGAATAGTTACACATCCGACGTTTCATCTGGAGTGCCTCAAGGGACAGTACTTGGACCCTTACTCTTCTTAGTTTTTATAAACGACATGCCTGACATGGTCTCATCCAACATCCGTTTATTTGCCGACGATGCCTTACTCTACAGATCAATAAAATCACCATCTGATGCCGCCACCCTTCAAGAGGATCTAAACCACCTTCAAAGCTGGGAAAAAATGTGGCAAATGTCTTTCAACCCTGACAAGTGTGAGGTACTAAGGATCACCAACAAAAGAAACATCATCGATGCCAACTACTCCATCCATGGCACCACACTCCAGACTGTCAGCGAAGCTAAATACCTTGGCGTCACCATCCAGAGCCACCTAAATTGGAAATCTCACATCAACAACATATGTAAGAAGGCTAACAGCACCCGAGGATTCCTCCAACGTAACCTCAGGAGGTGCCCAGCTACAGTAAAAGAGCAAGCTTACAAGACTTATGTCCGCCCTACGCTCGAATACGCCTCCACAGTGTGGGACCCACACCAGCAGGACCTAACTGACCAAATTGAGATGGCACAAAGGCGAGCGGCCCGCTTTGTCAAGAGTGACTTCAACCAGCAGCACAGTGTCACAGAAATGCTAAACAACCTTAAATGGCAAACCCTTAGTGAGAGACGGGCACAAAATAAAGCCATAATGATGTACCGTATTGTATATGGACTTGTTGCTATACCATCCAGCCCACCATACTTTACTCCAACAAGGTCATCAGAAGACACGCTAAGAGGACACAGCCTACAATTTCGTCAACACCACTGCAGGATACTTGCCTATCAACACTCATTCATTCCAAGCGCCATATGCCTATGGAATCAACTACCAGGCACAGTTGTTACTGCTGCATCCTTGGTTCAGTTTCGAAGTCAACTGAGCCAGCTAACTCTTCGTTAACCAAGTCAGACTTCTTTTTTACTTGCACCGGCAGCCATTAGATCTGCATGTATTATACACCCTTTGTGAGCAATTGAAGTGTTCCCGCAACTTGCTCACATTTTTCACTGCACCAGTACGATGATACTCATTTTGAGGAATGTACTTTTCTAGGAAGAAGAAGAAGAAATCACAACCAACCAAAAGAAAATAGATTGAGGCAAGCCCACAGTTCAACGAAGAGAATCAAAAAAAGGAACTGATGAGTTGGCTTAGAAAACTTTAACCTTAGTTACATTTTGACTCAATAAACATCAATTAGCAAAGAGGACTAGCTTAGATTACAGAGAACTAAATAATTTTGAGTTTGATCAAGAATGTTTTTATTCCCATGTTTTTGTAAGTATGTTTTTTTTTGTAAGCACAGAAAATTAGCTTTTCTTGACATTTTATCTTCATCTTAATTCTACTATCTAGCAAGTCATTATGCACAACATAATTTCTAAATCATGTAATATTGGCACCCTAATAAGCAACTCAGGATGAACAGTAGCCCTTGTTTCGGACTGTCAATATTGTTCAATTTAGTGTACACCATGTCTGGAACTCTCTGAATCAAACTAAAATCCCAGTTGTTCATTAAATTCTGGCATCTTTAACAAGTAGTTTTCCTCATAATAGGAAACTCTGGGAGACAATAATTATTGGCCTCAAGCAATACACGTGTCCCTTTCAATCAATGTTAGGAGGTATACTGAGGAGAAGTCATAAAGAACATATTGTAGTGAAATCAAGTTCAATGCTATTACAGGTAGGAATTGCAACAAGATCAAGTCAATTGGTCACAGCTTCGAAAATTTGTATTAATGTCCCTTATTTTGTTGTAGTATGTTGGGACATATTTTTTATTTGTAGAGAAAAGTTTCCCCATAAAAAGATGACAAAGCTCAAGAAATACATGGCAATTGACATATCTAAACCATGGGATGAATTCACAAACAACCAAATGAAATTGAGGCAATTAAGCCAAGATTATAGTGTGGACAATTTTACAGAAGGTAACATTTTAACTTAATATACCTCCCACCAAAAAAAATAAATATGCAACAATCTTTAAAGAGGCTATAGTATTATTTCTATGATAATTAAAGAATTTTGAGCCAATATTTATTCATTTGTTTTGAAATTATTCTGAACATTCCTGATGGGAGGTAGTAAAGAAATTACATTTTACCATAAATGAGATCTTCGCATCAATTTTAATATCCAGCATGGCTGTATGCATTACATTTATAAATCTTGCAGTATTGACAACCTTCTGAAGCAACTTAGGTATCTGATAAACAGGAAACTGTTCTTCCCAATAATTGCTAGCCTAAAGGCGTAACAATTCCCTGTGCCGTTTCTGGGCGAGTAAAAACACACTGCATCGCATATAAAGATACTCAAATAAAGTGAAAAGCTCATGCATAGGTTCGTAGATCAAAGAACCAAAATGATCAGTCATGAATTTAGCAATTCCATTTAGCTGCTTCATTAAATTCTGCAGTATTGGCATCTTTAAAATGTAATTTCACTCATGATAGGAAACTTCGCGACACAATAATTATTGGCCTCAAGCAATACACGTGTCCCTTTCAATCAACATCAAGAGGAGTACCCAGGAAATACACAACATTGAGTTGAATGCTTTCACAAGCAGGGACTGTAAAACAACTTTTAGGTTCATTGGTCATGAATTTGCAAATTTGTTTTGCATCTCTTTAGAATTTTGTTGCAGTCAGAACATATTTGTATTTGTACAGAAAACATCCTCATACAGAGACAGTCCTCAAGGAATATATGTCGATAGCTATCTAAACCATTCGAGAGAAATCACAAACAATCAAAGAAAATAATGTAGAGGCAAACCCACCGCAAAACGAGAGGCAAAAATGGGAAAAGCTGGTTTGGGCAAAAGGGAATTTTTATTTGCCAAGGATAATTCTCGTGTAATTTATAAAACACATTCCAGGTGCGTAGCCAGGATTGCGTACCCCCGGGGTGCACAATAAATCCTAGTCCAAAACGGAGCCTATATCGGACTGGTCACCAAATGTATTATTAGCAGTTATTAGAAATAAATTACGAACATTTTCGTTGTTTTCCCAATTGTTTTTATTTCTTTTTTCTTTACTCCATTTTTACTTGTTGTAGACTCCGGGGTGCGCCGCGCCCCTTCCGCACCCCCTGGCTACGCCAATGCATTCAGGTGCATAATAGGGGTCACATGTCAAGGTTGACAACCCGGTTTGAGCTTGATTTTGCCGACCCAAAGCTTGGTTTCATGTGGTAAGAACTGGTTGATCTAGCAAGATTTTCCATATTTTTCTTCCTGGTGAAAGCCGTCAGAGGCTTCTACATATTATAATTCAATAAAATAACTGAACTGGGTTGAGGTTCTTACTAAGACATCTTTTAGTAGAGAGACATATATGAGGGGGTATCAACAAGTTTTAAACTTTACCCAGAAGGGAATTAAGGAGCTATGTCAATGAAATTTTGTCAGAATAGTTGCACTTCATTATGTACATTTTGGTGCAAAAATGATCTCATAAGTAGTTTTACTTTCTTTGGAGGTGGCGATAGATGTCAGGAACCTTCACGCCAACAACATAACCTTTATTCAGAAAATTAAGACAGGCAGCGTGATTTAGGCCCTGCACTTGAACGTTTACAGTGCCCAGAAAATCCACAATGACACACCAAATTTAGTTGTTTGATTTTATAGCAGAGCCTAAGGGTAGGGTTTCCACTTTTCATTATACCAAAATTATAGAAATCGGACAAAGAATGTCGTCAGAATGAGGTCATAAAACATGGCCGACCTGAAAAAGTTATCAGTAGAGAAAATGTTTGCAATGATGGTCTGTGTACAGTCAGTTTAAAGTAGGATACACATTACTTTGCACTGTGACTATGTAAAGATGCCCCTTTTAGAATTGTGCTCCTGGCTCTATTTTTTCTAGGTAAAGTTCAAATGCCGCTCATTAGACCCCCATTTTCAGTATGATTTAGTTCTTTAGACCCCCATTTTGAAGAAAATACAACATTTAACTCAAACTAAAGAAATCGATCGAAAATTGTGAAATTTTTCAGTACAGATGGCTATATTGGCAAAAATTTCAGTTCACTATAGACCTTCAAAAACTAGATTCAAAGGCCCATTTTGTGCTCAAAACACAGATTTTCAAAATAAGTTCAGTAGACCCCCATTCCAGAAAATTTGGGTGCCCCCCCCCCCCCACCTTTGGGTTCATATCTTTTTGCTACCTTCGTATATATGAGTCTTCATATCAAATGAAATCTGAAAGTATGCAATTGATCAGAACTTGTGTAAATTAATATTGAGGATAAAAAAACATCACTTTGAAATAATTCTAAAATGTATGAGTGACAAAACACGATATTTTTACCTGTGTGTAGAAATAAATGCCAATATCTGAGATTTCAATGAAGCTTTAACATGATATAACACATTTTAATATTGCATTTTCTTTCTTGGTAAGCTACAGACGTTCATTTGAGGTTGCAAACAACAATCTCACAGAAAATGTTCATCTTGTGATATCATTGGAGTATTTGAGTTTGATGATCAAACCTGTTTTAAAGGTGTGTGTTCCGGTCACTTATTCGACATCCCCACACTTTCAAAACTCAAATTGGACATTTTGATGCCACAAGGAAACCAATAATTTCTCACATTTTCTCACCCCTGCACATTTTCATGCCAATATGTGACCCGTCATATCGAAAGGCACCTTAAGGGTCCCAAAATGTAAATTGATTTTGTGGTCTCATCTGAAAGAGTATATTTTAAGCTTTAAAATGACACCTTGCTTTTGGTTATTGGATGTTTGATTGCAAAGTTACATCCAAATTGGTAAAAGGCATCGGGCTGATTCAGAAAACTATAGTTCTGAGAAATCCGAGTTTAAAGTTTTTGTACTGAGTAAAACTTGAATGGAGAGAGGATTTTTATCTTGGTTTATCACATTTTTCTTTTGTTTTGGATGTTGGAACCTGATTAATATGATAGAATACACTTCAAAGGTAACGTTTCTGATGAAATTAGAAATTCGACCTTGGACGTGATTTTTGACTATGCTCCGCTTCATTGGCCTGTATCTCGTAATTTACCATGCCGACCTTAAGGTACCTTTCGATATGACGGGTCACATATAGTTTTCTATGGGCCATTTTCAGACACATTTTAGTCTGTAGCATCAATTTGGCTCAAGAACACACATCAAACTTCATATTTGCTATTTGCAGATGATTACCTTTCATTCCAATTTGAAAAAGTATATATGTGATGGCTCACCCCGAAAGGGGGACTTTGAAGATGATAGCAATTTTGATTTTTTTCATTTCATCTGTTAATTGCAGCATTTTCTAAGCTTTAAAATGACACCTTACTTGTTGAAATTGATCAAGGCGATCACATTTTACAACAGAAAATCTGCTGGAAATTCTTACGATTTTCTTTATTTTTTGCTGCCTTGAATTGTTTTCTGTCGCGAAGTCCCCCTTTTCGGGGTGAGTCATCACATATGTTAAAATTCTCACCAAATCAGAAAATGTACCTTTAACTTTAAGCTAAACAAGTAGTTTTGTAAATTGGTTTGTGGTAAAAATGATTGATCATAATATAATGTGTTTTAACAAGTCGTATGTTATGCCATAAAATAATTATACTTTCACCGAGGCAAAACGGACATGTATGAAACAGCACTTATTAATTTGAGTACTTGAAATTAAATCATGACCTTGCAGTGTATTGATATCAGGAAAGGGGCACTATCACTGACATATACATTTCTGATAAATCACATTTTAAAAAGTACCCTCAACAAATGCCCAGGTGCTTTAAAGGTGCAATTCATGTTATTGATGTGACAAAAACTTTGCCTCTTTTCCAGCTAATTAAAAGCTAATAAATAGAAGAGTACAACACAAATATATATTTAAAAATTTCAATTGATTCCGATCGTTCGTTTCTAAGTTACAAGCTTTTCAGCATTTGAAAATCCATATAGGCTACTGTGTTGGAATTACTGTCGGGGCCCCGACAATAATTAGAAAACGACACATTTCCTCACTTTTCTCAAAAATGCAAGCACATATGAAAGAATGGTTTTGGGATCGTAACATATACCAGTTGATGATTCTTATAAGCTATAAAACTCCATTTAGACAGATGTGACCTTGAGGGTGAAAAGTCTTGTGTTCTCAATAAAAATTTCTCAAAAGCCCATTTGGGGTAAATTTTTGATAAAAGGAGTTTTCTTCTCAAAAAAGCAAACCATGCTTAGGTCTATTTTGAAAGTATCTGGTCATGCTTGCTTTGCTAAAAGATCCGAGTGCCACCCCCTCCCCCGGATTTAAAGTTGCTTTTGGCAAGAAAAACACACTCTGTTGCTTGTTTTTGTTTTATATCACAGAGAGTGTTCTAACAGGTCTCAGATATCCCTACCAGTCCCCCACCCCTGGGATTGATATGTATTCATGACCATGTATAGAACTGTCTACGTGACCTAATCAGTTTCTCTGTGAATGGGAGTGTAAAACAGCATGCTGTTATTACGTTTGCTAGTCAGGCATGACGTGCCCACATGATCGGACTATATATTTATCATTGGGGTTCCACGCAATCAATAACTGCCTGTCAACAATCAAAAATTGAACAAGGTTCAGACACTCTGTGGGATGCTCTATACATTATTGTGGTGATGTTCAGTTGATATTTTCCTGATTTAAGCCTTTATTAGACATCAAGTGAGGTCAAGAGCACCCATCCCCTCAAAAAAATAAAAACAAAAATAAACAAACAAACAAACAAACAAATAAATAAACCTCCAATACAATGGACCTAACATCATTCATATTGTCAAAAAGTATACTTAATTAATCAACCTGGTATATGAAAACGAGGAAATATAAACAATTTAAAAAAGGAGAAGGAGAGAAATTACTGATAACAACCAACTAATCAAGGATCCAATTTATCACAAAAATAAATGGAGAGTAATGGAAAATAGCTTGACAGTACAAGGGAAAGTGCATGAGATATATTTTTCTAAAGATGGGGAAAACATTTACAAAAGTAGGGAAATGATACAAATTGGTGCATACTTTTACTCTTATTAACTATTCATAACATTTTTTGTTGCAAAATTAGGCTTGCAGTATCTTGTTCTGGAGTAAACATATTGAAGATCCAATATTGCTGGCACGACCTAAAAATATTTTTTGTTTTGTGTAACATAACGTGAAAAAAAACCCCATATGGGTCATTCAGTCTGGATTTTTTAGAATTAATTTTTCAAAATGCTTTGCAAATATTGACACAATGTCTAATAAAGAAGGGACCAAAACAAAAAGATAGGATTGTGTGTTTTGAGTTGATCATAAATGTAATTGGAATGTATAAAGTATGAAAAACAACCTTTTTCCTGAGAATTAAAAAAAGGTACAACTTTCTTTCTTGAAGGGTGAAAAAATATTCCAGTCGGGCCTTTTTTTCTAGAGTTGGCAGGATTACACAAAACAAAACTGTTTTTAGGCCCAAACCTAGTCTCTCCAAATCTGGCATCTAGGATGATGTTTCAATGAAAAAGATGCTTTATGAATATTTGATATATCAGCAGAGCTATTTACTCTTCGTATCCCTTATGAAATTACATTCTAATCAAACTTTAAAATATAGGTTGGTTATGATATCCAGACAGTAGACAGTAGGCAATTTTGAAAAAAAAAACTGATACCAATCATAATTTTTGTATGTATTAACATTATACATCAGCTATTTTTGGACAAAAAATTGACTGAAAGAATGTGAGTGAATAAAGGCAATTTAAAAAAAACCCAAAACACAGGTTGCTTCTTCAGAGATTCCACTTAGTATC
This sequence comes from Ophiothrix spiculata, assembly GCA_000969725.1. Lineage (NCBI taxonomy): Eukaryota > Metazoa > Echinodermata > Ophiuroidea > Amphilepidida > Ophiotrichidae > Ophiothrix > Ophiothrix spiculata. The sequence continues at coordinate 4,628 of JXSR01S012334.1, read as the reverse complement.
ACTAAAAAATCCTGAAACTTTCAATAAATCCTGAAAATACGCGTACATTTTGGCAAAACATCTAAAAAAGGGGCTGAAAATAGTAAATTTGGAGTAAAAAAAATCCTGAAAAATCAGGTAGAGAGCAAAATTCCTGAAATCAGGAAAAATCCTGAAAAGTGTCATCTCTGCTTCTTTCTGCCTTTATTAAACATTACAGTGGCGCGTCCAGGGGGGGGGTGGCTTTGGGGGCTGAAGCTCCCCCCACAGAGTTGCAGAAATCATTTAGAATCAGCCTAATTTCGACAAGTTTTGACACTAAGCCCCCCTGCACAAATCAGCATGCCCCTTTAAGCCCACCGCACGGAAAAATTCGGTCATGCATGTATAAATGTCCAGAGCCCTGTTTTAACATTTTCATGCTGCTATTAAATACCAGCATGCTTCCAAACATGCAAAAATTTCTTTGGAACATCACCTTTAAGTTTTAACTGAATCGTTAAACTTCATTACTTTACTCAAAAAAGACCTGTGTTTACAGCAATATGTTGATATGCATAGAAACACAGTAGATGGTGCCTAGATGTTACAATTCAATATTACATCGTAGTTAAAACTTAAATAATGGAACTATTTCTAGACTAATCTACCATAAAACAGATGTATTCTGTTTAAAGTGAAGTAACAGCTTTGCTTCACTTGAAAATCTGAAATAGAACATTAATTAATATGATATAGCAAAACATTGATCAACGTGCAATCTCGTGCATTGCAGGCAACTCTTGGAACAAAGACACAGTCTGTATTAAAAAAATAACAGGGTCCTTTCAATTTCAAAGTGGATTGTGTGTACGACAGAACAACTCGCTAACAACCTGTATACTTTGATCAGCACTAAATAGGCGGGAATTATAAGGCTTTTCTTCATCCGCAAGTAAACATAATCCCACTTACCTGCGCTCCGTATATACTGATACGCAAGTCACACATACGACGCGTGCTACGTCTCCTGCAATTGTGCTGTGTTCAGCTATGCACACGCTCAGCTGTATCAATTATCAGCTGTGAAGAGGCCTGCCTATTTTGTGTTGATCAAAGTATAGAAAGTTGCTGTTGCGTTGTAATAAATTTTGATCATTAAATGGACGGGCCCAGAGTGAATTACATGTTTGAGATCATCAGAGAATGATCCATCATGAAAACGACAACTCATCGCCAAGTCAACAAATATGTTCTTGCAAGCTTCAGCTCTATAGCTTCTATGGGCAACTTGTGAGAGAACAAAGTCATGTTTTTATAATCAGATTTTTAGCTACATGTAGCTTCTACTGCCAAGTAATCACCACTATTCCTGGTAAGCTTCCACCCTACCTACTATAAAGTTGTAAGCCTGTAGCCTTGGGTGGTTCTTGTGTTCGATAGAACCCATTACATTTTCAACAAAAAAGGAGAAGGAAAGAAAAAAGAGAAAGGAAAGAAGAATACTGGAGGATTTATAGTGCGCTATGCCTCCCAGATTTGTAATTCCACTCAGCCTCTGCACACTTTACTACATATGTTTGCTGACCACTGTGGCCAAAGTAAGCATCATTTCAGGTTCTGCGGCAACCTCAAGGGGCGCTGAACCTTGATCAGCCCACATACGCACCATCGCTGCCCGGATCAGCTCCCGGACTTTCGTACGGGTTTCCACGGGAGGCCCTAAATTACTGTCAGCTCATGCGTAACGACGTCCCCAAGACGCCCTAAATATAACTGAAATATAACTAATCTCACTGCCTCTTACCTTCAAAAACACTTTTCCAGGCAATGTGTCCATACAGATGTATTACGCTGAGGTCTTATTGAATTATATAAAATATTTTCAACAACTCACTGTATCTCTTTATACAGGAGCGTACCGTTGTTGATTCGTGATGAATCCACAGTTGATATTCAAATTAGCGCGTTACGCACGGCACAGCGTTTACGGACATGCGTTTACGCAGTACACAAAAGTCTGCGTACTGATCATCGTGAGTCAGGCATTTATAGTACGTGCAAAAGCGTGGTGCTTTGAAAAAATTGATAACGTCACAGAAGCAAACATTCACAAATTGGCACATTGCTTCAGATAAGCTAAATATTTGTAAAAGATGAGTAGGCCTTTTAGAGTTTAAATCATACATTTTCAGATATATTTTCGTTGTTGAAAGGTATTCAAACACGCCACAGAATTGTTCATCGCGAATCAACAACTCTGCATCCGATGCGTCTGCGTATTTATCGCGCAAGGGTGGCTTTAGCTAATCTAGAGATAATTTGAATTTACTTTAGTCCGTTAAGAGCTAAAATGCCTTCAGCCTGGGGCGGAAAAAGTGGTCAGACTGGAAAGGGTTAAAAGATATCTTGTCACCATGTAATCATAACTTGTTTCAGTTTGCTATATCATAGCACATAAAATTATGCTACTAATGAGGATGAGTCCATTTATATTCCTGGGTCCTGATAAAATGTAGGTCAAGTCAGTTTCCCATCAAACAAAGCAGAAACTGTCAAGCTTAAGGAGTAACTTGTTCAGAATACAGGTGCTACTCTCAATGACTGCTTGACAGAAAAAAACCCTTAGGGGCGCACCATTAGATTTCCAGGGGGAGCAGGAAGTTGGGTTCGGGTTGAATTATTTTTTTCTGTGTCCTGTTCGGGGGCAATTTTTTTTTCTTAGAAATTACTGTTTTTTCCCCTATTCCATGTTCAGGGGTGAATTTTTCTTTTTTCTTCTGCCTATGGAGGGGGAATTTTTTTTTTCCGCAAAACTTCCTGCTCCCCCCTGGAATTCTAATGGTGTGCCCCTTAAAGGTACCATCTAGACTTAATAGCACTAGGCCTATATGTGATGGCTCACCCCGGATTCACTGCCTGATTCCAAAAGGTGGGACTTTGCAGATGATATCAATTTTGATTTTATCATCTCATCTGTTACAACATTTTCCAAGCTTTAAAATGATACCTTACTTGTTGAAATTGATCAAGGCGATCAAATTTTACAACAGAAAATGTGCTGAAAATTCTTATTATTTTCT
>JXSR01S012333.1:13405-42340 GCA_000969725.1 Ophiothrix spiculata | reverse complement strand
CGGACAGTCACGTAAAGCCGTGGGTCCCCTGTACGAATAGACTCCTTCATGGGGTATGCATGTTATGCAAGTACTTGTATCATTGACTGATTGATTGATATGTATTTAATAGGTCTTATCAACTGGGAAATAGCTTATGACTGGTCAATGATTGTATAGGGATTCTACATAAAGTTTCTATAACAACTGTAAATCTACCTTTACCATTACACTTAAATCTTAAGAACCTCAGAAATATTTAAAAGGAAATACAAAAATAATACTGTCTAATGATCACTTGAATTAGGTAGTGGGTTTAAACTATATCCATTAATTCATTGTTACCTGCCGATGATAAAGGAATTATAAGATTCACACAGGTTAGTCACAATAGGTAAATCAAAAATTTATTGGACAAAGTAAACAGAAATCCATTGCTAGTAACTGCAACCCTACCCCGGATTTTTTGTTTATACTGTCCAATAAATTTTCATTTTGGCTATAATGAAAACTAAGGCTTGACGTCCAAAGACATTCGCTCACCCGAGTGACATTCGCTCACCGTACCAAGAAAACTTCGCTCCAACGAGAAGCAACATTCGCTAACCAAATTTTACGACATTTGCTATACTTTAGATTGATTTGGAGTGTAGATCAATTTAGATATTCTTGGGTTTGTTTATTCAATAATCGTACCACTACAATATGCGCGAGTGACATTCGCTTTCGTCGATTGAAACGATGTTGTCACAATGAGAGCGACATTCGCTCTCCATTTTAGCGAATATCAAGAGCGAATGTCACTGGGACAAGCGAATGTCTTTGGACGCCAAGCCAAGTCAAAGATGCATTAAACATCGTCAAAAATAACAATTTTTGGTCACACTTTCATTGGTATGATCATGTGGATTGTTTTTTACATGCACTCATTTTACAAGGATTACTCTAACGGGGAACCAATTCAAACATAACAGCCTGCTTTAAAAATTTATGATTACACTTCAGAGCTTCACAACACTAACCGGGAATCAAGCTTGTCAGAGGGGTGTCCAGGTGTCACCTTGGACACCCTATTTCCAAATTGGACACCCTAGAATTCCAATTTGATGAATACGAAGTAGGCACACTGTTATTAAGAAATCAGCAATTTCAAACCATTTTGGACACATTGTTTTAAAATCCTGGCTAACTGCATGCTGTGAATTTCAGTAAATTGAAAAATAGGTGGGAGCTATTATGACAAACATATAAGAAACACCGGAGTCTAAAGGAAGTATAAATAAAAATCCCCCATAAACGAGCCAAAAAGTTTGCTAAGTTCATGTGAAAATACATACAAAGGCCGTGTTTCCAAAACCTATTAGTCAACAGAACCATTTGTCTTATTCCATCACCTATAATGACTATTATATTTTGTCCAGGGGTAGAAATTCGTCTTCGTGTGCGTGAATCAAACTTGATTCACGCAGGTTGGATGTTGCGCGAATCATGATTCACGCAAAGTGCGTATAAGTTGATTCTCGCAAATTATTTTAGGTGAATCAAATTTGATAACGTAGATAATTTATAACACTGCACATATGGTAAACAAAGGAAACCTAAGTAAATTGTAATATTGTAACTTGTGTCATTGCAGTATGTTTGACCATGTTGTATTCATGGTTTGTGAAACAAAATAATAAAAAACAAACATGTACAATGAGCCATATTTAAGGCTGAGCTTATTACTTTTGTCACGTGACCCTTCACTCAAGAGTATTGGTGAAAAGTATTTAGTGATGTGTGTAGTCCGTTTGTATCATTTTAAATTCATCATGGTTGCATAATTCTGCACTCTCTCAGCCAGCGTTTTGTTGAGAAGTTTAATGTAATGATTGGACACCTATCACTATCCAGAAGCACTATTATAAATGTCAAATACCATTTTCTATTGTTTAATGCAATAAAACATTGATTGATGATTGCATGTGCAACGTTTTTTATAGTAGAATCTTTCACCTGTCAATGTCAGTCACGGTAAATTTCAGCAAACTTACTTCCGGGTTCGCGATCATTAATCATAGCTGAATTGAAGTTACATGAATATTGATTAATATGACGTCATTATTATGGTACTAAATCATGAATTTGAGTGTTTTTATTGCTCAGATATGATCATGTGGTACTATGACACTACTTTATATTTATGAATGACAAAAGTTCATGGCAATATAAATGAAGACCAAAAATGATTCTAAAGCTTACAACTTTTACGCGAATCAGAAGATGATTCGCGCTATCACGTATTTGCGAGAATCTTTACGCGAATCAATTCGCGGATTCGCGTCGAATTTCTACCCCTGTTTGTCATATGAATTCAAGAAAGTTGTATCTGTAAAAGCTGCCATATATGTTATATATTTTAATACTATTACCTTGGCACTTGAGTGCAAAAATCCTTTAAAGTGTCTCCATCACGTGTCAGTAGCTCTTGAAATGGTTTTTCAGGTGAACACATTCACCAGAAAAAACATTTCAAGAGCCACTGGACATTATCAATATAGTGTGTAAAAATATATCAAAAATGGCAGCTAAATTGCAGATACAATATTCTTGCATTCACATGACGATTTATAGTTCATGTCAAACAAAATAGATGGGAAGGTTAAACCTTTCACAAAGCACAAATGTAATCGACCATATAGAGTCTTTTGATAAGGGATGGACAGTCACATATTAACAAATTGCACAGTGGAAGACTTATACAATTTCAAGTTTACAAGTGGGTATAATTTTGGGACATAGAATTCTTGCTTTACAATATCAAAGTCTATTAATGGGCATCATTTGACACTATACTCTATAAACCTTGAAGTATGCAACAAGCAACCACACTGTTAGGAGATCCATAGCATATCCCTTGTATTCTACAAGTTACATGATGAACTGGTGGTTTTGTATTGGGTAAGAGACTAGTGATAATTGATTAGGATTGATTAAGACCAAATCACTGTGTATTAATATTTTTGTACATGAATCGTTCATTATTTTATTGTATTATTTTATTTATTATGGACTAATTTACTTCCCCGTATGGTCATATTGGTTTTTGTGCGTTAATCTGTTGCTTGTTGCATACTTCCAAGGTTTAGAGAGTATAGTGTCTTACAACAAGCAGCTGTTGTAATACTTTATTTATTACATAGACTAACATCAATCGATCAATGGATGTTCATAGACTAACATCAATCGATCAATGGATGTTCATGAGGCTCTACCATTACAATATTGTATTTAAGTGGATATTTTCGAATTTGTGCACAGCCAAATTTGTTAATCATTCCGACATCTTAATTTTCGCATACATGAATATTTTCACATTATTTGAGCACGTGTCGAGAAGCACAAATATAAATGTTGCGTGACAATTCCCAATTTCACAGCACGGGTCAACAGTGCACCATCTGTTCATGCATTAACCATTACCTAACAAGGGGTGGGTTCATCAATATTTTACTAAGCTATTATAATTATCTATTGTAATTCAACTCATGATAATTCTGCATTTCTCATTTTCATACCATGCGTTTTTAGTTTTGCTGGAATCACCCAGAGATTATAGGGTGAAATTTCAATGTACATGACAAGCAGGTTTTTTTTTTATCATGTTAATTCAAATATCTGGTGAGGTACATATTTTCCACAATAAAACAATAATTTCAACCCCATTGCCATTGGTAACATGTCTAGTAATTTGTATTAAGTACAATCATGTCAAAGCTACCACTTGGGGCCTAACTAATGTTAGAAATGGACACCCCTTATCAAATATAGTAACAATACGGTAGATATGCATTGCAACCACGGCAAATTTTGAAACTCTTCTCATTTTAACAAAAATACTAACAATCCATATAATGTGTTCTATAAGAACAAGCTAATGCAATAAATTAAGCATAAACAAATTGGTACTGGCATACTCAGTACCAGGATAAAATAGTCAGCACTGTATAATTTTGAGGTATAGCACACATTTAAAACTTAGTGTTTCATTATCATTTTGCAGATTTTTGGGAGAAACATGATAAAAATGTGATTAAATTTTGATACTATATCAATACTTCTTCATATTCTGTTAACAATTTCAAGGTGACAAATATCAGGCAGGGAGGCACTTTTATACATGTACCCCCCTTCTTTTTAACTCTTAGAGTGCCGAAGGCAAAAATTTGGTGTTTTCATTAATAGCTGCTTTTTTGTTAAATTTGATTGTTTCCCTGAATGACACATTTATCTGAAGATTTACTATTTGTCTACATGATCTACTTGCAGAGTTGATAAGTTTATTTGAGAGAAGCAATACAAGTTGTAAAAATTATGAATGTTTTTGTGATTGGTTATGCATTTAAACTTGACATTTCAAAAATGTTGCATAAGGCAGCTATTAATGAAATCATACAATTGATGCAATTTGCACCATTTGGCGCTTAAGGTGTTAATTACTTACAACCAGTGTTCCTACAAGGTTTTATGGCTTGCGTCAATTTGACCAATTTTGACAAAATTGCATATATAGGTGCTTGCGCCACAATCACAAACTGAGGATGAAAATGGGCTAAATAAAGCAATTAAAACATGTTTCTGACACATTTTCAGAAACCAATTGCACCAATTTTCAGGAGTCCTTCGCTAATGGCGCCATACAGCCTTAGGAGGAACACTGCTTTAATTTCTAAACAGTACATCTATGGATAAAAGGTATCTTGAAAATCAATGTTTGTTCTATATCAAGAAAATTGAAAACTTTTTGTTCTTTTTGGCTCTTTGCTTTGATATGTTCTTAGACTGTATTATAAACTAACAAGAAATAAGCTAAGCTATACTCAGCTAAGCTACATACAATATAGCAATGCATGGCAAGAGAGGCAATCATTCAAATATAAAAACACTATCTATGGAGAAAAATAGAATCTAAAACTTTCAAAGGAATCAAAAAATTGCTATGATTACAAGGTCTGAAATTGCAAAGAGCTGCAAGAATCTATCGCAATTCTTGCAAAACCTGTATTAGGATATTCAATTGCATTTGATTTGTGACAGATGAAGTACGGGTTGGAAGCATCTTCCCTAAGGCCCAAAATAAAAATTTGTTTGTTTGGCCATCGATATCTTTTTAGAGGAAGGGCCGGTAAATTTCTTATAATAATATATATTTTTTTGTATTTTTATCAGCCATAAAAACTGTACAATTTAAAACAAGAGTCAACCTATGGGTTGAATATGGATTATTTAAAATGTTCAACACCAAAGTTTTTAAAATGATGTGGAAGATCAAAGGAAACATTTAAAGTATTTGTTTGCTGAATTACTTTTTCTGGAAAAATTATACAGACAAATTTTTTTTTTCTAGAAATTTGAAAATTAGGGTTGGTACCCTTTTGTAAAGTAAAAACCCTTTTCCCAGATTTTCATAATTAGGGTCGGTCGGAAAAGGCCAAACAAACAACTGTTTTTTTGTCAAATGATAAGTTTGATTGGGAAAATCTTGGTAAGGCCAAGTAAAAAAATATAAAAGTTTCGCATCCTCGCTCGCATGCGTTTTGGTTGCTGCATCAAATTTTTTTGTCTTCTTTTTACAAGTTTTCCTTTTTTCCCAGAAATTTCACTGAAAATCCGAGTTATTTCACAATCTACACTTCTTGATCGATCTTGAAATGCTCTCTTATGCAGTCTATGCATGCGTATCTGTTCCGTATTTGGCGGAATTTCCCATATTTCAACTCTTCAATATCTGTTAAAAACGGGATGTCCCGTATTTACAGGGTAAGTAAAAAAAAAAAAAACCTGCCCTCATCCTTCTTTTTTCAAAAAGTTAGGATGAGAAACTAGTGGTTATTTATTTTACTTGGCCTAACACTGGATTCTCTTCTCATTGTTGCCCCTTTATTAAGGCTACTGTCAACACTATGCATGCAACTTGGAAACTGCAAATTCAATCCATATAAAAGTATACTTTTCTAGGTGCAGATTTACATGCTGAATATTGCAACAATTTATCGGACAATGTAAACAAAATTCCAGAGTGCATGGTCCCATTGTTTGTAAATGCAAACCCTTCCCTGGATTTTTTTTTACAATGTCCAATTAATTTTTGTTTAACCTATAGTCATATGCATGTTAGTTTTTGACCAAAACTGTTATTTTGGCCATATATATGACCAAACAATATCTGGTACCAAACATTTCTAGAAAGCCTAACTCGAATTTGGAAAGCAACAATCGTCTTGTTGGTGCACAAAAGTTGTATCTGTAATAGCTGCAATTTTTAACAATTTGTATTGCACATTATAAAGTGTCCCGTCTAGGGTCAGTGGTTCTTAAAAGGTGAAAATCTCATATGAAGAACCATTTCAAGATCCACTGTTGTACATTAATGGGATAGTAAGTTGGAGGGATTTTTTGCATTCTAGCGACAAGTATATGGCAGCCATTGCAGATACGACTCTCTAGCATGCACATGACAAAATATAAACTAGTTAACTTTTTAGAATCTAGGATAAGTTTTCTAAGGTTTTTGATTTTTCATTTTTAGTTCAAATTAATTTGTGCCTTTTTCTTTTTCTTTTTTTTTTTGCTTCATTTGTAAATTCAAAAGTGCAGACAAAATAATATATATTTTAAATTTCAGGCCCTATGGTCAAAATCACAATTTGGTCAAAAACTAGCACCAACATCATGTGGTCAAGATCTAAAAAGTATACATACGAGGGGGTATCAAAAAGTTTAAAACTTTACCCAGAAGAGATTGAGCTATATCAAAATTGTCTCATAGGTAGTTTTACTTTCTTTACAGGGGGTGATTGATGTCATCTACCTACCCGCTTAAAACATAAGCTGCATTGAGGAAATTGAGACATGCGGCGTAATTAATTCCTTGCATTTGAAGGGTTATATAGCCCAGTAAATCTTATTGGCACCACTAAAGTTTAATTGTTTGATACCATAGTAATGGGTAGGGTTTCCTCTATCCATTAATACCAAAATTATGGAAATCGGTCCATGAATGATATCATAATGGTGTAATAAAACATGGCTGACCTGGAAATGTTGATTTTCATTGAAATCTAAAATCAGCTTTTTTCAATAAAGAGGATCCCTACAATAATGGTATGTAGACAATCAGTTAAAAGTGGGAGAAATGTGTTACTTTGCACATTGACTATGTAAAGATGACTAAAGTATCCCATAATGAAATTTTGTTCCTAGCGCCTTTTCTTCTGGGTAAAGTTTAAAACTTTTTGATACCCCTTCGTATTTATAGATGTACAAAGCAAAAGCTTTTTTTCCAAAACAACAGCCTTAATAAAAAAATAACCTGCCTACTAATTTTTATTACACTTTTTTCAGGTTTACTTTTAATGAAACAATACACTGTTTTGTTTTGCATAGCTTCTTTAGTGCAGCTTTATCATACATAAACAAATGATTGAGTGCATAGTTTAACTTTAGTTTCAGATCAATTCACTATTTCTGTTATTTGCAATAAAAACCTGTGTCAAACAACAAGTAAATAGATTCATAAATGAAACTTATATATATCAGTCCTACTGTAAGCTAACTGTTGATTCATTGAAATGACATATAAATGAAGTCATGCATTAAAAAAGTTCCATATGACCCCATGACTGATGAGTTTGAATGACACCTGAATCATAACACATCACAATAAATAAGTACTCCTACTTATTTCTGACATCAGATTTTGAAATATTCTCTAACAATTTTGTAGTCACGTCAAATTTGACTTCTGACATAGAATTTGCAATAATAAGCCACCACATGGACTCCCTCCTTTATGAATGCACCCGTGTGTTTGGTTGTATCAAACAAACTTATAACAGGTTTGTCATAAGGGAAATGTATGCTGTCCACAACTTGTGACATCAAGGATGACAATAAACTGAGACCATAATACCTAAAACAGGTATTATGGTTTCTGCAATAATAGACCATTAAACCTTCCACTGTCTTAAATTCTACCTTCCCTTACACTACTAAGGGCTGCATGGATATCACTTCTTTCAGGTATATCTAATACATGACATCTTGCTAGATATTTTCCCTGCAATCATGATCTTCAACTTCACATAATTAGACCGCTTCGGCGATGGAGTGCTAGAAGCACACTGGTAGACACCACACGCAATCACGAGCTTCAATGATTTTCCATGCACATTACATCTTCACAAAAGCTGCTTGTTTTTTCAGATTCACATCAACAGGCTGCTTTAGATACGACGATGGAGAGCTAGAAGCCCATTGGTAGACACCACACGCAATCATGATCTTCAATGATTTTCTATGCACATTACATCTTCACAAAAGCTGCTTGTTTTTTATATTCGCATCAAATGGCTGCTTTAGATACAACGATGGAGTGCTAGAAGCACACTGGTAAACACAGCACGCAATCACGAGCTTCAATGATTTTCTATGCACATTACATCTTCACAAAAGCTGCTTGTTTTTCAGATTCGCATCATGAGGCTGCTTTAGATACGAGCTAGAAGCATATTGGTAAACACTGCACGCAATCATGATCTTGAATGATTTTCTATGCACATTACATATTCATCCAGTCCTTTTTCAACTTCACGTAATACGACCGCTTTGGCGATGGAGTGCTCGAAGCCCATTGGTAGACACCACACGCAATCATGATCTTCAATGATTTTCTATGCACATTACATCTTCACAAAAGCTGCTTGTTTTTTATATTCGCATCAAATGGCTGCTTTAGATACAACGATGGAGTGCTAGAAGCACACTGGTAAACACCACACGCAATCATGATCTTCAATGATTTTCTATGCAAATTACATCTTCACAAAAGCTGCTTGTTTTTCAGATTCAGATCAAAAGGTTGCTTTAGATACGACGATGGAGAGCTAGAAGCACATTGGTAGAGACCACACATAATCATCATCTTCAATATTCATTTACGCACACATTCCTGAAGAACTCTTATATTTTTCAGATTGGCATCAACACACTGCTTTAGATGCTACGATTGAGTGCCAAGAGTGTGGTGGTAGACATATTTTTCCTATGCAATTAAGATCTTCCATAATTGCCCATGAACACCTATAGTAAAAATTGCCCTGGATCAACATCAAAAAGGCTGATTAAGATGCAGTGAAAAGGCTTACCCTAGTTAACAATGAAGGCCTTGCACGACTGTCTACACACCATCGGAAAATGCTTGATTTTTTGACAGTCTGCTAAAGACATCATGATGCAGCAATTCGTTGGTAGAAAGGCTTACTCCACGTAATCCAGACCTTCTACTACTGTCTACGCACATCTTCATGAAAACTGCTTGGATCACGCAAGACACTCTACTATAAATGCGATGATGGAGTAGTTCGTTCATAGAAAAGTATATAAGCACTTGGAGACACCACTGATGATAGGCTACTCAAATTTGATACTCTGAAAATGATGAAAATATAGCAAGGTTTATTACATAATAACTGTCACGTCAATTAATTTTGCATTAAAAAAAAAACCTTCACAGATTTCTTTTGCCAGATCCTAAAAATGCAAATAAATACATGAACACTCACTTAAAGACGATCGCGGTGTTTATTTTCACCAACAGATGGCAGCGTTACAGAATCAGTTGTTGGTCAGTGGCGGGATGATTTTGAAAAAAAGCGTAAGATTTGCGCCTACTACGCAAAACCCAACACGCGCTCTATTTTTTTACGCATTGTCTTCACGGTAAACGCCGGAAATGGCGCGAAATAGTAATGAGTAGCTACGAGTGCTCCAGAGCCAACGGCCTTCAGTGATAAAACTTTTTTTTTGAATTTTGACGTTTAGACTCTTATCTATTAACTGACAAAATATAAACAAAATCTACAGGTAGGAGCTTATCACCGCGATCGTCCTTAACTATTGAATTTAACCTGACTGACAAGCAACTCAAGATATGAATGGCAACTTCAACATCAGTATATCCCTTGTGATCTATTTATTGCACATTCTATAATCAGCATCTAGCTCCGATATATTTTTGATTCCCAAAACAGGATATCAACAAATGTCCATGGAAGGGATGCTGTCAAGCTAATGTTTTCACAATGGGGAAAGCTTCAAAAGAAACAGCATAGATTGACATCGCTGCTGATGGATCTACATCAATGCTCATTGAGCTTGATTTCATCAGTCCAGATTGCACCTACATAATGAATCAATGTTAATCCAGATTTGGATTTCTGCAGCAGCTGCAAGTCTACGCATTTTACAAAATCACTTGAAAACGCCTACACATTCCAAGTGCATGTGGCGCTAGCCTGTACCATACGTCAGATCAAGATAGATGTGAATCCAGCGAATCTACATCATTATAGATCTGAGCTCTCATGCAGCTTGCCAAATTGAGTTCGATCATCGTTATTCCGAATGAGTGGGATGCTGGAATTCAAACCCATTCCTCAGGCTGGATCATCTGTTTCATAATGCTCATTAGGCCAAAAAAAAATCTTTGGTTGCCCTCCACAGCTTTTTTCAGAGAGGGTCGGTCGGTCGTTTTTTTTTTAAATGTTTTTTTTTATACTCTTCCACGGACTGCTAGGTTGATCGGCCGCTCTAGCCTTCACAAATTCCCCCCGACATCCAAATCAAAACAATCAAATACTTCTTGTAGTGGTTTGGGACATCCTAAACATTTTAAGGGTTGCATATCGAAAAAAGCAAAAATATATCTATTTTTTTTGTAGTTTTGGGTAAGTTTTACATATTTTTTTTAGAAAAAAAAATTTCAATAAAAAAAGTTTGGGTCGGGCTGAAAAATAGGGTCGGTCGGTGGAGGGCAACCAAACAATTTTTTTTTGGCCTTAGGCAAGCATACATAACTACAATTTATAAATTTATGCAAGTGGAAGAAAAATAAATACCAACACGGACATAGAGGGAGATACAGACTGCTTAGGCGCTGGCCACAAGTGTATGTGTCCAGCTGCAACATGGCCACAGCTTTTGATTTTCAAAGATATCCACTATAGGCTTGATTGTGCACCTGAATTAAGGTTATTGTAAAATAATGATTACATGTTTTAAATTATCTAGAGGTGCATAATCAAACCTATGGTGGCCATCTTGGAAAGTCAAGGGTGTGGCCTGGTTGCGGCCGGCCGAACTAAGTTGTGGCATAAATTTGAAATCAAATTTCAGAAAATGTTCATATTTTACACAATTTATGGAAGTACTGACAAATCGGTGGCAGAGTTGGGGCAGTCGTTGAACTTTCCAACATGGAATTGAACTGCTTGAAATGTGATATTGCCCTGACGTGACGTCACCGGAAGGCAATATCAGCTTTTTTACATAACGCCCGAGAAGGTTTGTTTACGTTCCGACATGTTCGTCTTGCAATAGCGTAGTTTCATGAAATAAACAAAATTGACCAGATGGATGAGTTCAAACAATTGATGGATGAATTGACTGCATGATAAAGTGCTTTTTACCCAGCTGTCGGAAATCCTCAAGCGCTGCTCATTTGGCGAGAACTAGGCCTAGGCTAGGCTGCACGGTAAGCTTAACTCAGTATGCACTTAATATCAAAGTGAGTTTACGCAAGTCATCAAATAACGAGAATATTTTTATACGGTATATAAAACAAATATTCACTGCTCTTTATTCGAGCAATTGTGCAAAATATCTACCCTCAGTGACTGGAGACCGTGGGCCTACTATTGGCCTCCTGCTTCGGTGTCGGGCAATAGTAGCCCCACGGTCTCCAGTCACCTTGGGTAGATATTTTGCACAATTGCCCTCATGAGCAGTAAATATTTGTATAACATGGAAGTGCATGGAAGAGTCCTCACCTGTCGTCACTATACATAATCCATTTGTCATCAACAGAATGCCTGCACACTGCTGTATAATGCCCTCCTCCACGGTTACCCGAGTGATTGGCCACAGCGTAACAATTATACGTGGGTGGCAACTCTTTGTCTGAAAAAAGAATTAAGATCATGAATTTTAATGTG
Source organism: Ophiothrix spiculata (assembly GCA_000969725.1). Lineage (NCBI taxonomy): Eukaryota > Metazoa > Echinodermata > Ophiuroidea > Amphilepidida > Ophiotrichidae > Ophiothrix > Ophiothrix spiculata. The sequence continues at coordinate 30,326 of JXSR01S012333.1, read as the reverse complement.
CCATTTGATGCCTAGACTTGGGAAAGTCAAATAGAAAATGTACCGTAAAGGGGATTGTTTTCATCAGGTATAATAAATCTAACTGCAAATTAAACACCTTGTGAATAAATTCATTTAACTCTTTTCAGTCGTATGACGTATGGCATACTTCATAAATTACTGTCAGCTCAGGCGTATGACGTATACCATACGCCATAACTAACAATAACTAACAGTGAACTATAACTGAACTCACTGCCTCTGACCTTCAAAATTACTATAACAGCCTATTTGTATAGTACAAACGTGTGTATTGTGGTGTAGTCTCATTGAATTATGTGGAATATATCTAAGAATGGTTTGGGTTTGCTTTCAGGGTCAGTTTAGAAGTAAAAATGACTGAAATAGGTTAACTGTAGGTTTATGTAATGAAGCTTAAATTGTTAATTCAACACGCTCATAAAGTTCGTAAATGTCATGTTTTGCAAAAAAAAAAAAAAAATCTGCTCGTCACAATATCCAGTTCGCAGTATCTGTTTCCAAAACATTGTGGTTTGAAAGCTCTTGTTGTATGGTCCAAATAGGGACTTTCAGAGCAAAATTCCTATTGCCTGCAGACTGCACCAAAATGATAAATGACTGTACATGTATAATAGTTACAAGCTTCCAGTGAAAAACAGTCATATTAGCAATTGACTCACTCTTTACACGGCCCACAATTTGTGTGTAGAGCCTCATCAGTCTGGAGAGTGAATTTACTGCTTTAAAGATATATGTTCCGATCACTTTCACTCACAAAATCAAATTCGAGATTTTGATACCAACCACATGAAAGCGCATATTTTTCTCATAACCCCTGTAAATTTAATTATGTTTCGTTGAAGAGATATGGTCAAAAAAGTGCTGAATCAATGGAATATTTTGTAAACAAAAATAAATATCCTATATGTTTCTATGGATCACTTATAGACACATATTTGCATAGCTGTTAGCATTAATTTGGCTCAAGGTATGAGAATAAAAATTTACGATTGCTTTATATAATCAATTTGCTGATTTTTTTGATGACAAAATTCGCAAAATACGAAGCAACCTTGACAAGAGTGACCACTCTGATATATCTGTTCCCATTTCTGAGAACTGTGTTGGTCTTTTTGACAGATTTCAGCCTATGTCTGAGGAAGAGGTACGCAAGCAAATCATGCAATCTCCTGTCAAAAGCTGCTCGATGGATCCAATACCTACTCCCCTCCTGAAGAAATGTGTGGACTCTCTTGTCCCAATTATCACTACTATCATCAATCTTTCTCTCACTTCGGGAGAGGTACCGCAGTGCTTCAAGGTCGCTAAAGTGACGCCTCTTATCAAGAAAAAGTCTCTTGACAAAGAAACGCATAAAAACTATCGTCCCGTCTCGCTCCTATGTTTTCTTTCCAAACTTTTAGAAAGATGTGTTATGGCTCAATTGCAGGATTATTTGACTACGCATAATCTTTATACATGCACTCAATCAGCTTATCGTGCTGGTCACTCCACAGAGACTGCATTATTTCTGAATGATGTCCTTCAAGCTATTGATCAACACCAAGAGGCAGTGCTTGTCATCTTGGACTTACACGCTGCTTTCGATACTATCGACCACAAAATTCTGCTTCACAGACTAAAACATCACTATGGAATAACTGGCACCGCTCTTAATTGGTTCTCGTCGTACCTTTATGACCGTTCACAGTCTGTTGTAATTGATGACATTGAATCAGAGCCTAATAAGATTGTCTGGGGCGTTCCTCAAGGATCTGTATGTGGTGCACCTTTATTTACACTGTATACTGCTCCGATAAGTGATATTATTTCGCATCATAAGTTGCAACATGTAGAATATGCTGATGACACCCAAGTGTATGCTATCTTCAACCCCTCTGAAAGAGACTCTGTGATCGGACGCTTGGAAGGTTGTATTTGTGATTTTAAAGCTTGGGCTTTGAACAACAAACTCCAACTCAATGACAATAAGACTGAGATATTACATTTCCATTCTCGCTTTGTTGACTGTGAACAACTTCCACCTTTAAAGATCGGTGATACAAATATCAATCCAAGCCCTGAAGCCCGCAATCTCGCTGTCACTTTGGATAGCCATCTCTTGCTAAAGACTCACATAAGCAACGTTTGTCGCAGTGGCTGGGCTTTTATCTATAAGCTTGGCAAAATTAGAAAATACCTCGACAATGATACCACTGAGTGTCTAGTACACGCCTTCATTACCTCACGCCTTGACTGCTGTAATTCTCTCCTTGTGGGCCTTCCTGACAATGACCTTCAAAAACTCCAAAGACTACAGAACACGTCAGCCCGTCTTGTCACGCTGACTAAACGCAGAGATCACATCACTCCAGTGTTACAAGATCTCCATTGGCTGCCTATATTTAAGCGCATTGAATATAAGATCCTCCTTCTGGTGTTTAAGTCTTTCCACGATCACTCTCCTGCATATCTTGCTAATTTGCTCAGCCGCTATAAACCAGCTCGTACTCTCAGATCCTCATCTCAAGTCTCTTTCAGATTTCCCACGCAGCGTCCAAGAACAAATTTCTATGGACATAGATCATTCGCAGTTTCTGGACCAAAACTCTGGAACAATCTGCCTTCAATAATCAGGAACGCTGCTCCAATAATGACTACTAGTCAGTTCAAGCGTACTCTCAAGACTCTGCTTTTTGAAGACTATTTTCAGTGACTGCATGAGAAATTACCTATATCTTTCCCATTTTTTCTCCTATGAATGTGATTCTGTTTGTAACAATTGTATGTATAAATATTGTATATTTCTTAGGTTTCGTTTACAAGTATGTACAGCGCTCAGCGGCTTCTTTGTTATGAGCGCTCAAAAATCTCACATTATTATTATTATTATTATTATATAGGTGATGACCCTTCATTCAAATATGGAAAAAGAGTATGTTGAATTTTTCACCAGATCTGAATACCTACCTTCAATGCGTTGAGATTTATGAGCACTCAATTGAGACAGCATCTAGCTGTGTATGCGCCAAACTGTGCACATATTTGACCTGACAGTCAAAGTTCTTGCAAATGCCGGATCCACGCAAAGGGTGAATTGACATCTAGTAAGATATGTGCAGTATTATACAAATACAACATGGTATCGAGGGAAGTAGTGAAAATTACTGATCACGAGGTGTTGGATGCGAGTGACTACTTGCAGTCACACGCATCCAACACCGAGGGATCAAGAATTTTTAATACTTCTCGAAATAAACCATATTGTATTTGTTTTACTAAACCTCATAAATATATTACTAAAATTGATATTAACACATCAAAAAATCACCAAAAAAGTCCATTCATCTTGATCACCGTATAATTTCTAACTGAGAAGTGATATGTATGATTACAGGGGGTGCGATAGTAGGGGTGCGATAGTTTCTCATTTTTTCCCTGCATGGGCTTTATGCGCACTTGGGGAATCGAAGTAGGCATAATGCTGTCATGCGCATCAGCATTAACTGACCAATTGAAGACCTTAGTGGAAGAAGAGGTCAAGTGCCAAAATACAAGTTTTGAGTTATGAGCGTTTAAAGTTCTGAGTTTTAAATAACTTTTAAATCAAGAGGTGCTTTGAATTCATATTAGGTATATGTTATCGTTTAGAGGAGATGATCAATTACAGTGAATTAGAGGTCTGTATCGATTATCGATTTTCTGCAATCAATAATCACTATTTTGTACTTGACCACTTCTTGCACTAAAATCATGGTCGCTAAACAATTAATTCCCTATATTTTGAAATAAGTAATCAAAACATTCTCAAAGCATATGTTTTTGGAATCTGCAAGTCAAGACGAACAATTTGATATGTCATTCACGCAAATCGGATCTTGTTGAAAATTTGACCTCGTATCGATTTTTAGGTTTTATCTCCTCAACAAAGCCCTGAAGATATATAAAACCATATATATTTGGAATCTACATGACAAGGAGAGTAATATGATATGTAACTTGACATACTTTGAACGATTTTCAAATTTTACCCAAAATTTACTCGAGCATGACAACCCCTTACGTGAGGGTAAATCTACCAAAAATTTGTCACAATCTTTTCTGTCCTACTGTGACTTCAAAACCACCAATAACTCAATTTCGTCAAAATGGCACTTGACCACTTCTTCCACTAAGGTCTTCAATTGTATTTCGTGGTTTCCTAATAAATATTAATGAGGTATAGTAATATACAAATACAACATGGTTTGAGGGGAAGTATCGCAAAATACTGTACCTGAGGTTTTGGACGATCGAGATAGCCGAGGGAGGAAGTCTTGATCATCCAACACTGAGGCATAGTATTTCGCAATACTTCTCCAAAATATAGACCATGGTGTATTTGTTTTACTACACCTCAAAAAGTCAAAATATAACTTGGAAATAAAAAAAGTCAACAATTTCAGTACATTGCTGTAAAGCATACGGTAGTACCATGCGGAAGTTTTTATTCCTTTCCCCGTGTGTGTGAACGCGTTAAGCGCATATCCGCACGGCTGTACTTGAGTATTAACGCACATGCGGGAAAGTAGTCAAAAATACTTTTTACACGTCTCCGCTATTTAACCAATAAAAAGACTGTATTAACGTATAAATATTCAAGAGGTGCAGTGAAAGTCCATATTAACAATCAACAGGCATGAGTATCATGAGGTATTCCGGTCTTCCTCTTCATCTGAAACTGTCACTAGATTTGTCAATCTGAGTCTGCCCCACCAAGGTTATGAGTGAATAAGGGTGAATATTACAACCGAAGTACTGATAGAATGTGCTCTACAGAAGCACTTTTAAGTGAAGTGAAATGGATGTGACGATCTACCTGCAGCAAATCATGAGCACTTTGTATAGATTTTTTTGATAAATGTTGTCAAAATTGACAGGAATCCCTGCAAATAAACTGATTTTGAAGACTTTTAAGGAGCCGCCTGTAAAATTCAATTCAGTTCTCATGTCTTGTGTCTCATTCTATTTTACCTTGTACCCATTGTTTCTTTCAAGCTCTGAGGTTAGCTAAATTATAAATGATTAATTAAAAGATTGATTTTGAACACTGAGCAAGTAGCCATACCTGTCAACATTGTTAAATTCAGATGCGGGAGATTAAAATTTAAGAGTAACATTTACGGATAACTGACATATATAAGGCTCAAAAGGTGGGCCTACACCCAAAATTATTTTACGTAACCTTTGGAAAAGTGACGAAGCAAAAAAAAAAAAAAAAAAACGACTCACAATGATCTCATTTTCAATTTCTCAACAAAACGTAAGGTGTACACAGTCTGTAATACACACTAGTATAGTATTTTTCTCAAAGCGGGAGATTTTTTTTTAAAGTGGGAGAAATGGCCAGAAATGGCTACCCGATCTGGAGGTCGGGAGGACTACCTAAAATCGGGAGACTCCCGCCTAAATCGGGAGACTTGACAGGTATGAGTAGCCCTCCAATTTTTACCTATTACATCTGCCATTTAGGAACTAAAGATGCATCTTACCTGTTGTACAGTCAAGGCTGAGTCTCTTTAAAGGAAATTGCACAGTACTGAGATTTTTGCGGAAGTTATCCATTCTTATATACGATGAGGCTTCTACAAAACGTTTTAAATCTATTGTAAGCAAGTCAAGGGAAAACTTTAACAAATACTAACAACTTTCATTCTAAAACAGGCAAGATTTGGTAGCATTCATGAGAGTTCATAAATGTTGGTATGTTAAACATGATAGAAAGTTAAAACTATGAGAAGTGAAAAGGTACCTTGGAATCTCATCCAAAGAGAGATCTTTTGTCTCCTCTTGCTGATAAAAGACAAAAGATTTCGTCTGAAATTTGGATGTATGTTTTCAATTCTGTGTGTTGTAATCTATAATCTTACTTTCCATCAAGGTGTGGTTGCTTTTAATTTTATGAGATTTAAACCAGATATACTGAATATTCATCAGTTTTTAAGTGCTTCAACTTTTTAAGAAATTGCAAACAAATTCTCAAAAGAATTATTAACATTAGTTATAGATTAATAATAATTTCGCGAGTGAAAATAGACAAAGTCAATGCATGCGCAGTCAATTTTGATCCATAGGGGCCATGTGCATTGGACAGCAATCAAAATTTATCGGAAGTGCATTGATTTTGTCTCATTTTATGAGCATAATGGAATGCAAATTTATTATTCTAATTAACACACAACAGAAAATAAAATTGTATCTTTGTAAAAACAGGGTTAGTATATTTTTTCACTTACAAAATTCAAGGACTTTAATCGGCGGCGGCTGGGGGAATATGTATCAACAAAATACATTTGTTTTCGCCCATTTTTGGATAAAAATAATTGCATGATAAATTCTTTTGACATATTTATTTTTAATATTTCTGACATTCAACAATTCAAGGACTTTATTTGATAAAGTCAGTTTTCAAGGCATGGACAAAGAACTTTTAAGGACCCATACTAACCCTGAAAAAGAAACAAGGCCTTTATATGACCATCTAAGTCCAAAATGTCTCTAAATTAAAAAAATTATCACCCAACAAGAACAATGAAACATTTATACGCACTAAACGCCTGCCACACAATCCGGAATGCAGTAAGCGCAGTGTATTGTGAAGTTTCAATTGACTCTGTGTACTTCATATTCTTGCATTCTGATTGGCTAGTAGGTGACACGCAGAGTGTATGAATTAAAGATAAATATCTGCAAGTTAAACACAAATAAATTGGAGATGTCCATACTCAAAAAGTGAAGCAGAGTGAGTTGAACAACTGCTCTTCAGTACAAGGTTAATTGAGTGGAATTGGATGATATTAACCCTAACCTGCCTGGACCATACAATAAAATTTCCAAGCATACAGCATTGTATGCTGAACTGCGTGGTTTAGGATTACAAGCACGGTCCTTGCATGTTCAAGTTCATGCATGACTCACACACAAACCTTGTGTGTTTTGCTGTATGGGCTTGTATTCAGTAGCTTGCCTGTTCTTACCTGTGTGGTGTAGTATCCTACGCACTTTGGTATGCCAAGATTAGGGTTAATAAATACATACAAACTATTACCCATTAACTTGTCAGTTTTACTGTGTATTCAATAGAGAATGTATAAATGAAAATATTGAAAGGATACGTAGCACCAATATTTGAGGAAACTTTTCTATCTGAAGCCACTTCTTTTGTCTTGTTCTTCTTTTACAATGGTTACACGTCTGCAATAAATAGGAAAACAACAATCATCACATGATTACTTATCTCATATCAAACTATTTAGCTTGCTCATAATTTCAGTGTCTGATAGGTGCCAAACCCATCAGTTTTGGAAGGTTTTGCTCTAGCAACTATTATTTAAATCAATATGGAAATACACTTTTTGGATAGAAGCAGATTTACATGATGAACACATCATGTTAGTTTTTGACAAAAATGTGTGATTTTGGCCCTATAAGGTTATAATTGTGTTATTGACACCATTTTTTGAAAGCTTAACTATAATTTGCTTACTTAAAAATATGAACATTCTACTTTTTTGAGTGTAACAACAAATATTAAGGAATTATTTTCTCACTTTTTTTTTAAATTGAGGACCCTAGAACTAAAAGGGGGTTAAGTCACAAAATCTTGAAAATTGAGTTTTGTTAATTTCCTGCTACAGATTTCTCATTTCTACATTTTGTACAAGTTTTGTAGTAATTTGATGATCAGAGCATGCGTAAGAGTCACTGCGAGATACAGCAATACCATTCAAGACAACACAAATGATATGATGTTTGTGCCATTTTCTCAGTTTGTACTTAATGTGACTTAACCCCTTCTGGTTCTAGGGTCCTCAATTGTTATCTAAATTTTTGAAATATGGACAAAAATAGATTTAAAAAAATGCAATTTCCTTTTCAGCAAATTTGAACTATTAAAATGTGAAAACCAAATCTTTTTCATGGATCACTGTTGAAATAGTGTCAGCAGTATGGAAGCATTATCTGATAACAATGTTACTATTTATGTAATAATCTGGTATTATGAACGATTAATGCAACTCTAAAATTGACCAAATGACAGGGGTACACTACCTGTATTATGGTACACCCATAGATTTACAGGGGGGATACCAGACTTTGTATACCAGCCCATGTAATGGCATTGTCAGCCATGAAGTTCAAATTTGGGGTATTTGGGTCCACTTGGTTCCCGCCAAATTCAACCCAAGTGCCGAGATTCTGTTGCACTTACAAACAAACAGTACAAGTTATGCTTTGCGTGGATGACACACCGACCACATGCAAGGCGTGTATGCATATTTTGAATATTCGCGTGTTATGACAAAATACTGTAAATGCCAATATTTTCGCGCTCAGTAAATTTTCGCGCACGGCCAATTTTGGACCATTTCGCACGTTTTTTATTTTCGCGCATGTGAACATTGGCCGAGTATGGAATATTCTTTGCAACAAATACACATTATTTTTTGCGGTGCATTTATTTTTGCCCTAATTCAATTTTGCGCGAAAATAAAGTTGGCGCGAAAAATACCACTTATACAATAATTGCGATGCATCATCAGCAAAAACCCAAATACCCTCAATTTTGTCTCCCTGTCGGAATAAAAATAGCTGCAAGTCTGGTATTTCCCCTTTAAATCTATGGGTACACCAAACAATTATAATCAATGGTAAAATAGGATGCATAATACTTACAACTTTATTGTCACCATCTAAGATTTCTTTGGCACAATATAATTTCAGGCATTCTTCCAGTTGGATTGTACTCTTTGTATCCACAGAATTCTGCAAACGAATGAACCGCACATAAGAGTTAGATTTATATTAAGAAAAGAACTATGGCATGACAAATGGTGTGGAAGGTATCAGATCATCTGCATCTAGGCAGAATCCCAATCTGTATACTTAGTTCTATATGCACAAACCAGACAAAAAATTAGTTTTAAAATATTTTGCCCTTTAAAAAAAAAGTCAAACAAATCAATTTCAAAATTTTGGTTTGAATATTTAAATCAAGGATATGAAATGTCACCGATTTCCCCAAAAATGTGTTATTTTTCAAATTCCACTTTATTCGGGACTAAAGTCATCTGAAAAAATAAAACCCTTTTCATTCAATTCAATCAAATCGATCATCAAGTCACACTGCAACAGAACAGACAAATCACGCGAGCTCATGAGTATCGCATGAGTTGCGTTTGAACTTTAACCTCAGCGAACCAGACGTGTAAAAAGAAAAGGTTTTCTTCACCTGGGCTGTGAGAGTCAGCTGATAAAAACATCTGAAAATAGTAACAAAATGCCAAAAACAGGCTGAAAATAACAAAATAAGCTGAAATTATGACTCTTTTGAAGGCATGAAAAAATCTGAAATCAGATTAAAATCTGAACTCTCACACCCCTGCTTCACGCGACTTAAACTTTGGTACTGCTTTGTGCATATGGATTTTATTGTTTTACCATTAGGAAGATGATTATTCTTGGGAACTGTGGAAAGTCAAGGCAAAAAAGGAGATATGATCATCACCTTTCACATCATTAACCCAAGTAAAACCCAAAATACTGTCACAAGTGTTTGAAAAGAAATTATCTTTCCAAAATGTAACAATGCATGGAAAGATAGAACTAGCTTTAGTACCACAAGCAGGTTTTTCTAAAGAAATTTAAATTGTCCAAATACACCAAAAGATAGTGCAGAGATTACCATGTATAGAGTGGTTGCAATAAACAGACCGGAAAGAGCTACACGTGCTTGATCATTCAACAAGAGTTTGTCTAGTCATAGGTCCCAATATGTTGAAGCAGCTGTTTGAATCACGCGGGTTTGTTTGTCCTCCACATACATGTAGTATGTTCACACTCTGTTGAGAACATTTATGACTACTTCATTGACCTTACACCAGGTATAATCATGGTATTGACTATAAACCTTTCATTGGGTCAATCACCATATCATTTTTAACAATCTATGTGGAGGTATCGGAGTACCAAACAAATTATGACGTGGTATTGCAACCACTCTATATAAGAGGGGTACGCGATACAGATCTACAACATGGTCAGTATGAGTACATAGACCCTTGGTTTTACATTCACAAAATAAAGTGTACTGCAGTAAACAAACACTGAATCTGAATATAAATGCATTGGCAGATATGTGGATTAGGTTTCTGAGCTTAAAGAAATGACATAGATTGCATAACATAGACCAAACGATCTACAATCAAGGACAAGCGAAAAAGTGTTGGCACATTAGGCCAAAAAAATAAATTGTTAAGTTGCCCTCAGCGACCGACCCTATTCAAAAATAAAATAAAAAAATTTAGGGTTGGGAAAGCACCCAATTTTGCTCAGATTGGGTGTTTTTTGAGAAAATATTTTGAAAATAGTGGAAAATGCACCCAAATTTGGTACTTTAGGTGCTTTAAAAAAATATTATTTTCCGACCGACCGACACAACAATTTTGTTGGCCTTATGCTATTCATCTCAGTGATTTTTAAAGGTTTCAACTGCTCCCACTCAATGTTGATCCAAATACAAGTGCTATCATTCTATCAAACATTGGAACAGGGGTGGGGAGAAAGGGGTGATTGTTTTATTATTAGAGTCAAAATGAACATGACTTGCTATATTACCGCTCCTGTAAACGGTTGAATGCAGTCAAATAAACTTGTCAGTTCCAGCGACTTTTTTCCTTAATTGTAGATTACACAAATCAACATGAAGGAGCTTAGCCAGATCTCTTTAACTTTTTGAAACAATTTATGAGATTTTTGCATCTAAGGGCAAATACAAAATTGCTCAAAAAAGTGAAACCTTTTGGTCAATTCAACTAAAATTTGAAACCAAAACTTTTAAAGTGATGATCGTTCATTGGAAACATAAAACCTAATTTTAGAACTGGACCTTGCTCTTTACAATGAGACACTAACATGCATATTGAATGGATATTGGATGGAACATACTCTAGAAATAAACAAGGACACATCCCAGAATGCAATATATCTTTTGACTTGACAGTATGAAATTCAAACAAAATTCATGCAATATTAACAACAGGCACTAATGTTAGTAATGTTAGAATTAGGATACAAACTCTGTATCCTGAATCTTTTTTTATCTGTGGAGCAAGAGCAAGGTGACCAAAATGTTTGGGTTCCTACCGTTGCAGTAGTCACAAAGTCCGGGAGGACTTGGCCCGTTTTGGGGCAAATCCTGATGAAGTCAAAACTGCCCCTCCCATTGAAAAATTAGGAACATTTTTATTTTGATGTTTTAAGTATGAAAATACTGCTTTATACAATTACACTTTGGAGCAGAAGAAAAAAATTAACTCAAAAAAAGCATTGCAATTTTCCAAAATTTTAAAGGACAGATTTGGACTTGGGAAGACAAGTCTTGGTTCAAAAATAGTTGAAGGGGATCAAACTTTTTTTTCAACCTTATGGGTTCAAGTAAAAAAATATCTGGACCTTCCCATCATGGCTTGCTTCAAATGTGATATTTTGTACAGATTGTCATGAACATCTTTAGTAAATGAAACATGTATGAAATGCAAAATTGGGATGAGGACTGCTAATTGTGCTATTTTTCATCACTAAAGATGTTCATGACCTGTACAAAAAATCCCATTAGGAGCAATGAATGATGGGAAGGTCCGCATATCTTCTTTTGGTTCAAGTCTCCCAGGAAAAAAAATGGAATCAAACATACTACAGGAATAAAGTAGAAAATATCCCAGAATGCAATGCATACTATGACTTGGAATACACAGAGATGCCACTGTATTTTGAATATAATCATGAAACTTGCAAACGATGCAAGTGTAGTTTCACCAGTCACAATCGAGGTAAAGCACCTGTTAAGTTCTGGGGGAGGTGGAGAGGAGGGAAGGCAGTGCCCCAGACACTCTTGTCCTGTAACACTGATATAATAAAAGCTGATCGGCTTAAATGACACACTTTCTCAGTTAATTCAAGGATGATTTTGTATTATGTTTCAAAAAATACTGAAAACTTGTGTCACATTCATAAAAATACTGAAAAATGGCATCTCTGAATATAGCAACATGATAAAAGAAGCAATAATGCAATGTACCATGCAGATATCAGGGAATGAGGTCTTAACAAACATACAACATGCAACATACCACGGGGATAGGCAAGGACAGATCCCAGAATGCATCAAAAGTGCATCTTTGATTGCCGCAGTCCATGCAATGCAAAGTACTCCTCTGAACACCCACAAACAGATCACTCAGGGCGGATTTCTCACGTGAGGTCTGTCGTCTCAAGCTCTCCGCAAATTTGTTCTCATCGCTAAAGTGAAAGAACAGAAAAAATACATGTTGAAAAACGTTTGCTATATTAACAATGTTTATCATGTAACTAAATTTTACATATTCCAGAGCTTACCACAGCTATTAGAGTAAAGTTTCTTGGGCAAGGAAACAAAGGACATGTGAGATGACCAGAGACTCAAACCTGTAACATCTGTAGTCTGAGTATGTGTAAAAAATAGATTCTAAATGCATTAATTAATGACTTACGGGCCCTGTCAACCCCTCATCAGAAATGGGTTATGGACTGTTACTCAGCGACGGATAATTAAATCCAAATCAAAGTATACACTTCTAGAAGTGGATTTGCATACTGAACATTATGGTCAGCTTATTTTTGGACTAAAATGTGAAATTATTGCCCTAAGGTCCAAAAAAAGGTCAAAAAATCATGTTTTTGGCCCAAAATTTTACGGGAAAGCTATCTAAATTTTGCTTTGGTAAAATTTTAAACCATTTTACTTTTTAGAATCTAGAAAGCAATATCTAGGAACGCATTTCTCAAGTTTTTGATTGTTATCTTATTTTTTGAAATATTGCCAAAAATAGGTCAAAATGTGGCATATTTTGCCAAAAATTGTGTCAGGAGTGGGATTTTTGACATTTTTGGGACCAATTTTTGGCGATATCTCAAAAACTAAGAAAAAAAATCAAAAATTTGAGAAAAGCGATCCCAGATATTGCTTTCTAGATTTTAAAAATTAAATTGGTAAAAATTTTCACCGAAGCAAAATTTAGTTAGCTTTCCCGTAAATTTTTTTTGGACCCTAGGCCCAAAATTACGCATTTTGGTCCAAAAATGACCTGACCATCATGTTTAGTATGCAAATCTGCTTCTAGAAATGTATACTTCTATTTGAATATAATTATCCGTTGCTGAGTTACAGAGTAAAAAACATTTATGAAAAAAGCCTTAACAGGCCCCTTAAAGGGCAAATTGCTCTTTCTTAATGAGTGATAGATTCATTGAGACTGATCCAAAAGTTCAACTTACTTGTGTACGTTTCGGCAAATGCTGTTGTCTTTGTCAAGATGAGATGAGACTGACGCTGCTTGTTGTCTCTTGGCGACGATGTTGGTGTTGCCAGTTGATTTTTCACTAAGCAGAAACGAACACAAGTAAGTGGAACTTTTGGATCAGTCTCAATGAATCTATCACTCATTGATTCCACCGATCCTGATGAATCTATTTAACGATGCTCTTTCTTAAGCTTTCAATATTTAACCCTAACTCCCAAACGCTTAAAAACTATCTAAGTCCGAATACGTCATACAAAAATTTTCCGTTTCCCCTGGGATTTTGAACCCTTGACCTCTTGCATCCCGTTCAAATATCCAGCTATGGCAAGCCACCAAGTATGGCCTGCCATGGCAGCACTTTCGCGCCAATCCGTATCCCCGATTTATGACGTATTTGGACTTGCAAATTTCTTGATTTTTGCTTGTTGGATTTTGTTGGACTGTGACGCGTTAGGGTTATGTTAGCATGTCTACTATAATATACCTTCATAACCCTAACTCCCAAACGCTTAAAAACTATCTAAGTCCAAATACGTCATACAAAAATTTCCCGTTTCCCCTGGGATTTGAACCCTTGACCTCTCGCATCCTGTTCCAATGTCCAGCTATGGCAAGCCACCGAGTACGCCTGCTATGGCAGCACTTTCATGCCCATCCGTATCCCCGATCTATGACGTATTTGGACTTGCAAATTTCTTGATTTTTGCTTGTTGGATTTTGTTGGACTGTGACGCGTTAGGGAACTTAGGGTTAATGAAGTAGTATGACTAGCATTTTTGTAACAAAAGAAATGCACTCTTCTTTTTTAAATATGTCATTGCATATTGTTGAAAATTGTGTTTTTTATCCGCTTTTGACTGCAGTACCTATAACTTGGTTAATCTAACATTTTGTCTTTTCTTTATTTTGATATTCATTCAGTAAGGTCTCAGGATAGATGAGTCTCAGTCACACATCATGAAACATATGAATACTGTACAAATAACATACACATGGTTTGGTAATCGATATACATGTATTGCAATAACCGAAACGGTGTACGTTATTCGTACGTTTGGGCTCTAAATGGCCTGCGCTGTGGTACTACGGTGAATAGCGTATCTAAATGCCATGTATTATTATTATTATTAAACAGTGATGTGTGACAGAGTCTTAAATTTCAACACAAACCTCAAATGATCACTGATGTCGGTATCATATCTGGGCTTCCTGTGGACCTTGTTGATATCATCATGTAAGGCATCTACAAAGGCTCGTAGGAATTCTTGCGCATCGTGTTGACTGAAATACAAAGAAAGAACTAATGTGAATGAAGGCAGAATGTCCTAGGTCATAGAAAAATGTTGTTTAGTTAGCCAACAGTACTGGCACCAGGGCTCAAACTAAAAAGTAGGCTTTTGATGGCTTTGCTAATATCAAGAGTATGTATATTTGCAATCAATAACACTATTTCAACAACTCACTGAATCTCTTTATACAGGAGCGTACCGTTGTTGATTCGTGATGAATCCACAGTTGATATTCAAATTTGCGCATCACCCACGGCACGGCGTTTAGGGAAGTGCGTTTACAAAGTACACAAAAGTTGGCGCACTGATCATCGCGCATCGGGCACTTATAGTATGTGCAAAAGCCCAGTGCTTGGGAAAAATTGATAGCATCAAAGCAGCAAACATTCACAAATTAGCACTTTGCTTCAGATATGCTAAATATTTTTATGAAGATGAGTAGGCCTATTTGTTAATTTATTGAAAACATTTAGAATTTAATTCATACGTTTTCAGAAAGATTTTCATTGTTGAAAGGTATTCAAACACGCCATAGAGTTGTTCAACGTGAATCAACAACTCTGCATCCTATGTGTCGACATATTTTTATCATGCTCGATGCAGATGCATGGATGCATCGTTGTTGATTCGCGATGAACAACTCAGTGGGATGTTTGAATACCTAATTTTAAAATAAATTGTGCAACAATTAAACGGGGCAAAAAATATCTTCAAAACACTCTCTGTGCAACAAGGGAGGGTTTGCATGTGATTTAATATCAGACACATAACACCATTTGACCATCAGCACACCATCATCAAATAGTCCTGAAAGGTTTAGTTTGTAATAAAATAAACTTATCTTAATCACAAAAAAGTTTGCATGTACATTCAGTTTAAATTTCAAGTCACAATATGATGTAAATCAAAAATTACAGCCCAATTTGATGTCTTGTTTACATCACAAACAATACTCCACCAGAACAATGAGGCGGCGAACACGGTCTGCATAATGGCGCGTATCGTGTCGTGCAAACCCTCCATAGGAAATCTCTGCTTGTACACAAGTCAGCATGTCACAAGAAACTCTTATAAATGGGGCACTCTTCATGCTGGCGTGAATGTCAAATTGTGGAACTTTTCCCCATTGTGAAAGTAATTGGTTATAAATGTTTTGATATTATCACAATGTATGTTCTCCAATTTGAGAAGATTTAAACATATTTATCAAAGAGGTCTATTATTATAAGCATGTGCCAAAATGATTCACCTTAACATCATTAGCTCAATGATTTTGCCAATTGATGGTATAGGGCATATCTCACGATAGAGGGTACCATTTAATTATTCCCATTTTTGCATGAAAATGAGATTTGAAGTGATTTGAAGCATAATACTTGGTCAGTGTCCCGTATAGTCTTTTACATGGACACAGTACATCAAAATACATATTTAAGATTTACTTTATTATTGCTTGCATTTTTAAAATAAACAGCACTGATCATTGCAAAGGCCACATTTTTGATGGACAGTGCTTGTCCATCAAAATGTAACATTAGCAGTCAAGATGATGATTTTTATCCACTTTCTTGAAAATGAATTTGACTGTAAGTTATATAGATTATGTATATCAACAACATTAATCATTTAAAACCATTTTCCAGAATATCTCTTGTATATTTCTGTTTTTACAAACAAAATAATGTTTTTCAGGCAAATGTTATGTTTGATGGACAAAAATGGGAATTGGTGTCCATCAAACAATGTAACATTCACATGTTAGCATGTCCCATAACTTGAAAACCATAAAATGTTTGTGGCTCAAACTTTGCCAACTTCAGTCTTATACAAATATGTTCATTTTAAACAACAAAACATGTCAAATGTAAATGCCAAAGAAAAAATATATAGGAAAATGTGTTTTCCATAGTCTGCAATGGTATTGGTACATTCTCTCGTGAAATGTTCTTGTCTCTGTGTAACATCACTTATCATACCACAAAGAGAATCTATGACCATATTTGGAAAAGATCAAAGGAGCCGCTGCCGGGATAAATTTCGTATCCTACCCCTGAGCGCGTCAGACGCACTTATATCCTGTCACTGAGCGCGTTGGAACATTGCATTGTAAATTTGTAGGGATGTGAAGTACTATGTACAGTAAAACGTTCACCAAAAGTGGTTCGTTTTTGTTAATTTTTGTTAAATAAAGCTAAAAAAGTTGAAAAAACAAATAAATAAAATAGTTTGATGATTAAGATTGACTTAGTGGTA
>JXSR01S012332.1:0-20310 GCA_000969725.1 Ophiothrix spiculata | reverse complement strand
GCTCGTACATGTTGCTCCTTGTAGCATATCTAATGTATGGTATTTGTATACATCAGATATGCTACAATGAGCAACATGTAGGTGTCGACAACTGGACCCTTTTGCCGCGGCGGTACACATATGTGTCCGTCCAGCCCGTATGAGCAGTAAATGACAGAAATTTAATTTTGCGCTACAGATGAAAAACATGTCAATGTTGTAATTTGACGAAATTTATTTTTTGACAGATTCACAATCCTTGAGCTTACTACAAAATAAATACCAGCAAAGTTTCATTTCAAGACAATTATAGGAAATGTGAAATAAATCTGCATATAATATAGGGCTTACTGATCTTTGAACGCGTTTATCTCCCTGACAACCTTTGACGGTCCATAACCTGGTCCTGACTTCTGGAAATCGTGTGAAGTTCATTAAGGTGTTATTTTAATCCTTAAAGCATGGTCTTTGTAAATATTTAGAAATGTGAAAATGACAAGAGTTTGCATTTACTGCTGGTTTGGGGTGGACGGTCATATCAATCTTTGATTAATATGACACAAATGTTGGTCATTTGCATTAAGCTCTGACAACAAATTCAAATTACAAAAACAGTAGCATAATAGATTATTATCTATGTAAACATAACATGTGGCAGCTATCGGACTAAGTGAGTTCTGGAAACACTCTTCAATTCTTTGTCTCTTCTTACCAGTTCCCTCTGTAGTACCCCACCCAGTGACAATGGGTAACTCAGCGCATTCGGCCAATTCTTCAATCATGCCTGTTGGCAAACATGCTGGAATGATATTGCCTAAGCCATCCATGCCGGTAAGTGTTAGATTAACCTGCCGAAACAGCTTAATGAGTGCAATGTCGTTGGATTTATCGTCATTGTTATAACTGAAATAATAACCAGATTCAGAGAAAATATTTATCAACTCTGTAAATTAACCTGCCGAAACAACTTGATGAGTGCAATGTCGTTTGATTTATCGTCATTGTTATAACTGAAATAATAACCAAATTCAGAGAAAATATTTATCAACTCTGTAAATTAACCTGCCGAAACAGTTTGGTGAATGCAATGTCGTTAGATTTATCGTCATTGTTATAACTGAAATAATAACCAAATTCAGAGAAAATATTTATCAACTCTGTAAATTAACCTGCCGAAACAACTTGAAGAGTGCAATGTCGTTGGATTTATCGTCATTGTTATAACTGAAATAATAACCAGATTCAGAGAAAATATTTATAAACTCTGAAAGCAATTTGAATTGCTAAATCGATTAAGGTAGACCGTTGAAGAGATGGGCCTTTTTTATGAATGAGACGGGGAAATCTCATTTTTACAGCAAGTTTGCACATTTGCAAATGTAACTGTTAGAATAGCATAGTTTTTGGTGTACATGAAGACTAACTCTAGATTATACATTAACCTTGACTAGTGCGTTTACGTCCTTGAACAAGTTCAAAATGGCGTCAAAATATTGTTTTGAAAAAAGTTTTTTGTTTGCCGAAACCTCGTAATTTCATAATGTTCTGTTTCAAAGTTTTGGCAGATTGTTGGCTTGATACTTCTTTAATTACAAATAATTTGTATAAATGTGTGGTTTTGATTTTGAATGATCATGTAATAAACTAGCGCCGTTTTGCCTGCAAAAAAACACACGTCTCCCAAAACTCGAAACAGTTAACAACTATCTAGATGTCATGAGCAACTTACGCCTCGTGTATACGGAGTTCTGATATTCCGTATGATTGCGTATTTTTATCACCGTTAGACTGTCCGTTCATATGGTAGTATCCCAATCCAACTGAAGTGTCGTTTACACTGTCATGAACAAAACATACAATAGACACTTAATTAGCTGTCGAAGTATTTTCCCAGGTAACCGTTCCACACTATTCATGTGACTTATGGCATCAATTAAAGACCGCAGTAGACCTTTAAATGCCATAAACCATTTTTGTACTCTAACTTTCAAACTAATTGCATAAACTTTAAAAAAGTATACATTTTTACCATGAACATGACGATGATATCAATTTTGACCAAACAAAAACCCGCATTTTTTTTGCCCCAAAAATTTCTGGAAAGCTTAATTGAAATTGGCATTTTAGAAAAATTGAACTTTTTTGCTTTTTGGAATCTAGAAACAAATGTTTATGTAGTGTTTTCTCAAATTTTTGAATTGTATTTTAAGTATAACAAAAATGCCCAAAATATGTCAAAAATTGTTGAAAAATCCCACCGCTCCCACCAAAATTACGATTTTTGGCCTATTTTCAGCATTTATTTTCCAAAAAAATCAGATAAAAAACAGAAAGCCCTTATATAGCTGAATGCTATAATCTCTGGAGTACCTTGTCCAGATTTAGATGTTAAAATTTTCGTAAGGCAGTGTATTTGCAGTCATTGTTGCGATTTCGTCTCTAGAGTGATCCTTTACAGCTCTCAACCCAAACAAAACGTAAGTTTTTTAAAAGTTATCGTTGACACAAACGTTATAGTTGATAATCAGAGAACATTTTGGCTAGGGATTTCCTATTGTTTTTGTTTGTAAGCTTGGCCTTGTCTGCCAAAAAAAACCCCTCTACAGACTACACAAGTACCTTCGCCCCTTCATCGAGACTGATATACACTCTTTCGCCCCTTCATCGGGACTGATATGTACACTCTTTATAAACCTTGTATAAATAGTCCAAGAGTATTAGTTTTAACATGGACATTTTTGGTAACAAGCTGATTTTTTCAGAATAGGTCCAGAAATATGTGTAGAATCACTGCTAAAAAGTCCCTGGAAATCCCCTATGGGCATTTTCTGAAATTCAAGATGGCGTCCAAAATGGCCGCAAGTAGAGTAAAGTTTCTTGCTTAAGGAAACTTACCCTCCTTTATTATAAAAACACTGTGCAGCTGTTAAAACCCATTCGGCAGTAATGAGGGTACCTCCACATGTCGGCTCAGCATCCTGAACAAAATTTACACGACAAAAAATTATTGATACATTTTTGATACGCATGCACTTGCCCTCGCAAGAATGGAAATATCAATTGATTATTTGTTAATACGGATTTCAATGCAAGCGCAACCAATTTTGATGCGCCTTATTCACGAGACATGCAATGAATTGGAATTGGACAGCAATCAAAATTTATTGCAAGTGCATTGATTTTGTCCAAGATTATTAACTTATATAGTTTACCTTAAAGCTACAATTCTTTATCGCGAACGAGACAGCGGAATGTCAATGTTTGCCTACTTACACAGGTTAGATTATCTCGGGAGATTATCACAATTTTTGGTGCAATATATGGAATAAGGTCTTTATTTTATGAACGAACCTTTACTATTGATTACACGTCCATGACCAACGTCAAACTGGCGTTGACAGACTTCTTCGAAAAAGGTGATGCCTTTTTTGCCGAAACCTCATAATTTAATGAAGTTTGGACATTCTATTATTTTCAATAATATATACACAATCTGTCAAAATTTGAAATTATGAAACTATGTAGTTTCTGTGGAAAAGACGTTGACATTTTAAAGGAAGCCTAGTCTGTTTTAGGAACTACATATTATGTACGCCAAAAATTGTGATATTCTGACATTTGTAAGTACTGTAAACGGCAATATTTTCGCGCCCAGTAATTTTTGCGCACGGCCAATTTTGGACCATATCGCGCGTTTTTATTTTCGTGCACGTGAACATTGGGCTAGTACGGAATTTCCTTTGCAACAAATACGCATTCATTTTCGCGGTGCATTTATTTTCGCGTTTTTTTTTCATTTTGAGCGAAAAGCGCGAAAATAAATGTAGTGCGAAAAATACACTTATACAGTATGTAAAAACGTGGTATCATAATGTTTATTTTCATCTTTTTAATGATCAATTGTAAACTTTAGAAACCTCTAACAGACAAGTTTTAAGTTTATGTAAAAAGAAAAGCAGATATTTATTAGAAACTTTCCAAATATTCATCAATCAAGTTCTACTACGTAACTTATTAATACAATTGCATAGCTCGTCTCCCTCGTTGCCTGAGGTAGAAGGAGATGAACTATGCAATTTTCTTTACTGTATTAATAAATTTAGCGTGTTGAAACCCTATGACATTATTTCAAATAGTTTTAACCATCTAAAGAAAAACCCGTAAATAGTTCTTTTGAAAAGACTATTTACGGATTTTAAAAAGACTATTTACGGGTTTAAAAGACTATTTACGGGTTTTCTACGTAATGTAATAGCCGCGTCACTTTCACGCACGGACTTACGCGCGCAACAAACTTAGACACGCAAGCCAATACTCGCATTAACCTATTGCTTGCATTCATGGTTATAGCATTTTGTAAGTGCGTTTTATTAATTAAATCGGGCCATTTGGCAAGTAAAAGTTACATTTTTTAAAATTTATTAATACAGTATATAAAACAAATATATACTGACTATTTTCAGATCTCTGGATTAAAACTATGGTCCTTCAGCGACTAAAATTTAGCTATTTTACTTCGGGGCTACGCCCCTCAGTAAAATAGCTAAATTTTAGTCACTTCAGGCCCATAGTTTTAACCAGAGATTTTCAAGTCAGTATATATTTGTATAGTATTAATAAGTTCTACTACGTAACTTATTAATACAATTACATAGCTCGTCTCCTTCTACCTCAGGCATGCCACTGTTGTTTGAAGTGGACATTTATTCATTTTTAACCCAAAATTCGTTGTTTTTTTCTTCACAGAAAGTTAAAAAAAAGCAGTATAAATAGCTGGAATGTGTTGCATACTAAAGTTTTGAACCCATTCTGTATCATTTTGGTTGAAATTTGGTTAACTTTGACCCTATTTATTGGTATTTCTTGTAAATTCAGATTTGTGCAAAAAAGAGGGCGCTATATATATTTCAAATTATTGATTATATTTGATTATCGATTATGTCGTTTGATCTGTGAAGATTTTTTGCCTAAAAATGATAAATTGAATTTTCTTAACGTCATATGCTTCATTTGCATACCTTATTTTGGTAGTACACACCAGCATATCTCTTCTACACCTCATCCAAAAATGAGGTTTTTTTATGAATAGCGCCATCTATTTTGACACTTTGAAATAAAATGTCCCTTTTTCTATTGGGTTCAAACAACAGCGGGCAACGAGCTTATTGAACACCCTTCGTCCTTACCCCAGTGTGTCGTATGTTTGCCATCCACGGATAACTGTCTATAATAACATTGGATCCACCGACAATATAGTTAGGTTTAGGATCTGGCTGGAAAAAAGGCTTCTCTTTTTGTACACCACATCCTGAAAGACAAATATTGTTCATAAATATGCTACAAATTACTCCATATCATTCTTTTGAGGTTTTTAAAGTTATTTAGGCGAAGTCTAGGGGTGTGTTTACGGATGGGGAATCTAAATATGAGACTCTAAAGGAAGCTACAACATTTTTGACGAGAAAAATACTAGTATTAGAACATTACCAAACATAGTGTAGGCATTAACTAAAGCGTAATTAAAACTACAGCTTCCTTTTTCAACATCCAGAAATGTGTAATCCAGAGATTCAGAGCTTGATTCTGCAAATATTTCGAGCCAATTTCGCTTATGGTAGATTTGCTCTTTAATTTATGTGGTACATAAAGTATTTGTTGCGAATTCACTCAGAGAGAACGCAAACATTAATTTTGGCGGTTTATATAACTCTTTGAAGTGGAAGTAGCGTCAAACGTTGTGTCGTGTCATGTCGAAGAAAAGCTTGATGTTTCACTAACCAACATGTAAATGATACCATTAGTGATGCACCGATAAGCCCTTTTTAACCGATACAGATTACCGATTATATAATGAAAGTATCGGCTGATACCGATACCGATACCGATAATTATTTCACGATGCGAACGGTCTTGAAAACGAACCATGCACTAACACATCAATTTGTTTTACCTAATACAATGATTTTATGAACAGTTAGTTGAAATGCTGTTCGTGAGGATGTAAATACTTGCAATAAAATGCGAGTTTTTACATTATAAAATCTAAATTTGGTTTTTATGCGTTGTATTCTATTTCTGTTTCTGACAAATTTGCATTTACAATATATATAGTTTGTATAGTTAGCGCTGGTGAGTGCAGCTATTAAAAGGTATTTTTTGACCTACGCGAATACGCTATAGCATGTCATTTGATTATGAATAACATACAATTGCTAAAAGTGTGTTTCCCATCTATACAGTTCAATAACATCACATCAGGTGGTTTTTTTTAAACATGTTTTTCTCTGTTTTTTCTGCATAATATGCTTAGATTAACTGGTCGTTAACTTAAACTAATTATCGGTTGATATTATCGGTAATTCGGTGCTTTTTACCGATACCGATTCAGAACCGATATGGCAAATACCGGTCCTGATATATCGGTTACCGATTTATCGGTGCAACACTAACCAAAGTGTAGGTTATATCCACATGTAATCATAGTCCATAAAAGGAAGAAAAGCATAATTATGATACTGATTAGCCACCAAAGCGACGTAATTTAACGTAACGCAACGCATTGTGCCACAAAGTGCCGTGACGTGACGCATACATTAGATATATAATATTAAAGCCAATACAAATCTGCTGATAAAATCATAACGGTTTAAATGATTCTGCTGAGATTAGGCTTCACTTTAACCTATTATGGTATACTTTCGTATGACATTGGAAACTAAATATTGGCAAATCGGATTATACTTTTTTAAGGGGTTTTCTCTGAGATGCAAATACTCCATTTATTTTTCTTAAACATTTAGTATTTGGTAGATTTATTTGTGCTGATAACGATTCTAAAATAAAAAAAAAATATAGGTCACTGTGCTCGTTTTTGAGATACAGGCATTTCAAAAAGTACATATTTTCCCAAAAAATCACCCGATTAACCATACAAAGTATAGGGAAAACTCCAAAATGTCGATCATTATGTGCTTGTAAAATAGTAAATCCTCCATTTATTTTTTTAATTTGTACATACGTTAAAGCACTTTTTGCGCTCTTCAAAATACTGAAATAAAAAAATATGGTCACCGTGTTAATTTTCAAGAAAAACGACCAAAACTGGCATTTTTTAAACAAAATTTGATTACTTTGAAGGCACATCTGCGTCTGGATAATTTCCCGCGTATATATTACGCAGCTAGGCGGCGCGTGATTAACCAAACGCGTTAGTAAAGCATGCGTTCAGTGTGCATTGCAATTTGAGCACGCAAAACGGATGCAATTTTTTTTTTGATTTCTTACTATTTATGAAAAAAAAATCGTTATACCGCAGTCGTAAGCAACTGCATCTCAGAGAAAACCCCTTAAGAGTGATATACCCGGAAAAAAATGAGCAAAATTAGTATAACATTCTTATGCACATTTGTAACAGCATTCAACTACAGTTTTAGTACAATTCTAGAACAAAAATTGAACTAGATATGACCTAAAATATGTACTAGAATGATGTTCCAAATTTGCACCTTAGGAACGTTGTATTAAAATTGTACTCGGTTATATCCAGGGAATATTGCTTACCTTCAACTTGACACATTGGCCTAATGACATTCGTAACCGGGCATTTCAGGACCGACTCTCCCAGTAGTTTGTAGCCTATATCACATGTAAACTGGCACATGTGGACATTCCTCGCCTTCTTGAACTGAGCGCATTTAACGGTGCCATGTTTAAGGCTTCTGACCTGACCACACACTTTGGCCGTTAGTGGCGACTCATGATGAATCTCGGCGTAAGATATGACTGAAAAAAAAGAAAAGGAACATCATAAAAGTACAGGTTATTAATCGCTATAGTATAAAATAATATAGAAATAAACAAAATGGTTATTATTGGTGAACTCGGTCAAATATCGTCCGAGTCACGGTAGATACTCTTTCAAAATTTTAGGGCTCCCTCACAACTCGTCGTACTTTAAGTTTCCTCACTAAATTATTTGTCCGAAGACACCTACAAATCCTTAGCAAGTTGTAAGCGAGTTCTGACATTTGGAAAGGCATCTACCCATGTTTGACTGAGCTCAAAAATCAATTATTACATATCGAGTCCACAGCAAATCCTAGGCGATAGAGTGCTCTCTTTGCGTAGAAAATTCAAATTTATGTTATGAGCCACGTGAATCGTTTGACCAGTATCTTGGGGAATTGTGCCGATCAGGACAGCTGCAGACTGCTTTTTCTGCGAATGGATTAGTAGTTTTATAATCGGCTCAATTTCTCAGGATAAATTATCCACGTTGCTCAAGCATAAATTTGAATCTCCGCGCAAAAAGCACTCAATAGACGCCCTCCCCCATAAAAAAAAATATGAAATCGACGTAAGCTGTGTATTCGCTGTGCAACTGTTTACACACAACTTCCTTTGGGGCAAATCCAGATGAATGCGCATCTCCGTAAGCCGCTTTGCAGCAGACTGTGGCTACACGGGCGTCAGATCCGGATCTGTTGTAGAACACTCTACGTTTAAGCGGTCTACGGAGATGCGGATCTCAGATCTAGATCTCGAAGATTCGCATGCATCTGCATCTGCACTTCGTGTAGGTTGCCCCTTTGTTCATTAATGTTCTTATGTTCAATGCGAAGATACTTATTCCTAAAGCTATAAATGCAATATACCTTAGAAACTTGAAATTTTATATCAGATACAACGTGCTTTTTTATACAGGCATCTAGTATTTAGTGCATGTATACAAAAAATATCAAAATTAAATTACCTTGTTGAAAACATATTACCATGAAGAACAACAACGTCTTGTTAATTATCGCCATATTTTATGGAACCTAAATTAAGAAACATAGGATAAAATAAAAAAAATAAAAAGTATTAAGTAAGAACTTGCCATATTAACATGCAATACTGAGTACTTAAAAGTTAGATAATAACGTATAAATGAATTTAAAAAATAAAAACTGAAATAAATTTAAACGAAATATAAAACTTAAAAATGAATTACGGAAAATTGGATTGAAATAGATTTAGAAAACAATTCAGACCATGCATGATGCATTTCGACATTTTACTTCAAACACACAAAAAATGAATAAGATTAGATTAAATAAAATAAAATTTGAATTCATTAAATTGAGGAATATTTTCTAAATTAAAACGTAAATGAATTTGGAAACTATAAACTGAAATTAATTTAAAATAAAAATAAACACGATTTAAGGACAAATAGATTAAAATAAATTTAGGAAAAAAATAATAAAAATCAATCAACCAATTGATAAAAAAAAAATTAAACGAACAAAAAATAAAAAAGTGAAAACAATAAGATGGAATACAATGAAAGTCAAAGTATAAAGAAATAGCTGTATCAAACATGAAATATGATTAAGATATTAATGCAAGTGAAAGAAGCAAGAATATAAATAAACCAAAATAAAATCTAATTGAAATCAAAGTATAAAAAAATTGGCTTATCAAATAAGCAATTTAAATCACCTCTAGAGTAGCTAATCTAAACCACATACAAATCAAGTAAGATTATAGACTCACCTGCTGTCTAAGGTGAAAGACAAATGAACAATAATTGGAATTTTTTCCACTTTAAAATTTGAGAAAAAATAGGTACTCGTGGCATGTGACCGTCAGGTGAGATCAGGTATATTTCATCATATCCACATGATGTCAAAAATCGATTCAAAATGTTTTATTCAAGCTGATATTTTGTATAAATGTACAATTGTTTTTATTATTGAACTATGGAATGTAACAGTCAGTACCACTTACTGAATGTTTTATGAAAAGAAAATGGCCAGCATTATTTATAAAATATATCTTTTGTTCATAGCGTTAATTTGTAATTCCATATTGACATTTTTGGCAGAAATCTGTAAAACAAAATATATGTATTTCATATTCAAAACATGTTTTCGTAAATAAAAAGTGATTCTGATTTCAAAAATAGCATTTGCATTAAACATAAAACCAATTATTTTTGGCGAAATTTGCGATTGCGAAAATAAATTGAATGTATACACATTTTCAAAACATGTTTTCTTGAGTGAAAATTAATTTTGATTTCAAAAATAGTATTTTCATCAGCATGAAAGCAACAATTTTTGGCGAAATTTGTCATTTTTGACCAAAAATGCTATTTTTTAAATCCAAATTTGGTAAAAACAACTTCCATAAAGCCCTACAATCTAATTTGTATCACCTTTTATTTAGAAAACATGTTTTGAAAATGTAAATACATAACATTGAACTTTTTACAAGTTTGGGTCAAAAACTGCATTTTTGGTGAAAAATGCCAAATCCCAAATGTCACATAGGGCGTTTATAATAGGTAGTGTTGCACCGATAAGACTTTTTTAACCGATACCGATTACCGATTATATAATGAAAGTATCGGCCGATACCGATACCGATACCGATAATTATTTCACGATGTGAACGGTCTTGAAAACGAACCATGCACTGACACATCAATTTGTTTTACCTAATACAATGATTTTATGAACAGTTAATTGAAATCCTGTTCGTGATGGTGTAAATACTTGCAATAAAATGCGAGTTTTTACATTCTAAAATCTTAATGTGGTTTGTATGCGTTGTATTCTATTTCTGTTTCTGACAAATTTGCATTTACAATATATATAGTTTGTATAGTTAGCGCTGGTGAGTGCAGCTATTTTAAGGTATTTTTTGACCTACGCGAATACGCTATAGCTTGTCATTTGATTATGAATAACCATGGAAGTACTACTACTTCCATGAAATAACATACAAGTGCTAAAAGTGTGTATCCCATCTATATAGTTTAATAACATCACGTCAGATTTTTTCTCTGTTTTTTTCTGCTTTTTTCTATTTTTTTTCTGCATAATAAGCTTAGATTAACTGGTCGTTTACTTAAACTAATTATTGGTTGATATTATCGGTAATTCGGTGCTTTTTACCGATACCGATTCAGAACCCATATGGCAAATATCGGTCCCGATATATCGGTTACCGATTTATAGGTGCAACCCTAGTTTATAAGACTGCTATTTTTGGAATCAGCGAAAAATTGTCCATAATAAAAGGTTTTCAAACCTTTGTCTTCAAAAACTCTGATTAAAGCTACTTATCTCCAATACATTGTTCATGAAGAGCAACACGTTACTACATTTTTTTTTTTACATTTTAAAGTACGTCAAAAAATCTGTGAAGCACTCTAATTTAGAAGTACGAAAACATTTAATTTGAGTTTTCCGATACTAAATCGTTTGAAACCATGTACTTTGCTAGTAAGTATTTTTTTTTTTTCGGATTCGTTATCGGCACAAGTAAATCTATCAAATGCTAATTTACGAAAAAAAACAATGGAAATATTGTCTATCGGAAGAAACACAGTATAGACCATATCGATAATTGACATAATCCCGCCGCTGATGGGGTAAATCCACAGAGTCGGACGGGGAATCGGAACTCAGAACGAGGCCAAGTATGATAAACACACTACTTGCTCTCGCTCTGAGTTCCATTCCCCGTCCGATTCTGTGGATTTACCCCATCAACGGCGGCAGTAGGTCAATTATCGATATGGGCTATTACGTAAAAATGAAAGGTGTACGGCAAAATGACTAGATAGGCTACTAGTTAAAATCAAAGGACATCTCGTCTTGTTACATTCGATGATAAACCAAGTTAAAGGCTTAAAAATGTAACACCAGCTCGCTGTGACTTGAGGGAGACACGTAAACTAATCGGCAACGTGGTTCAGATTAGAACTGGTATCGTTCCCCTGATCGCCCCTCCCACGGACCCAGCAACGAGCCCAGGGCGATGTGGCATGGGGATGTTGGACACTAAGTGGATGTTGGACAAGGCACTGTAAACAGGGCTAGGTTCAGATATCTGCACTAGTCGGCACAATCTACTTCTCCACTTGATTTTACACATGTCGCTAAACTATTACACTGGGCTGATTACCTCTGAAACGAAGTTGACTGAAACTAATTTGCATACCTCTCTACGGAGTGGTATGACAGCATTATAGCACCCCTATAAAATGAAATGGACTAGTCCTGACCTCAGATCACCAACCGACGCCATTACTCTGTCTCGCTTTTCGTTTTGCGATAGCGCAAAACGGACGTGGTTTAGTTACGTGCGAAAATTGAAATTGTTTCACGTTGATGACCCGATATTACTTGCTGTATTTTTTGACAACAAACGATTTCACTAACGTTAAAAAGCATCGTTAACCCATCGTAAGACCCAAACCCATCGTTAGCTAAAACCACCTCTTGACCCCACGCAATGTTAACAAAGGGTTCGATTTTTTTAATGCATAATTCATATATCTTACGATGCGGTGAACACTTACGAAGGGTTTTTACGTCTTTGTGAAGTCTAGTTTTAGTTACAAGCTGAACCCTTCGTTAGCTACGATGCATCGTAATGTTAGTGAAATCGACCCGATTTCCAGGACACTCCGTATCCTTTTTAATGTGGATATATATTCTGATATTCTGTTTTTTTGGATTTGTTTCCGTTAAACAAGGTTAACAAAGGGTAGCCCAATTTTGAAACGCACGTGGTCGAGCGTAATGTTATTTTATCATGGCGGATCCGGACGATTTAACAGGTGATAAATTAATTCTACTGTTGTATAGTCTTTATATCTTCGTAGTATTATTATAAGTAATGATTATTATTGTGTTATCAGTAATTTCTGATTTTAAGTGGTTCCGTTAGTGGTTGAACGGAGGTATCGTTGCCGCTATTGTTATGCTTTAGCTTTTAGAGTTAGATCATTACTTCCACCTGGCTTTGTCCCCCCTTTGCACCCCACCCTGATTGAGTATGGTTAGACCTTGCTCTATGTCAGTATGTACTCGTCGTTATCATGGGATCTTTTAGTTAGCAGAGCTTTGGTCAGATTGACTTTGATTATTCCCTGCCCCTGTCCCCTGTGGTTCAGGTTAGGAAAGATCCCTTGTTTGGCGATGCGTGGGGAGTCGTAGTGGTGAGCGTGGGGAGCTTACGTAAACTGCTACGGCTCCTAACGGGACTCCGGCCCTTGACGAGATGCCTGTAGTGTCAAGCTACGGGTGACGAATCTAAAGGGGTTGATGCTAGTGTTGAGAAGAGTTCTCCTCACTTTGCAGAGACTCGGAACGTTGTCGGGGCTTGCCCTGGCGATGTCTCTCTGGTGGTGAGCGGGCAGCCTGTGGACCTTGCGTCCGCTGGACAGCTAGCTCGCGGGGTCTGTGCAGTCTAGCCCTATTGGAGTGACTCCGGGGCAGGATAGCGTAGACTTGCCGGTACAGCTTAGTATAGCGGCTTCGGCTGCAGTACAGTGCAGTTTTAGCGCACCAGAAACTCGGGACGTTGCCGGGGCTTGGCCTGGTGATGTCCCTCTGGTGGTGAGCCGGCAACCAGCGGACCCTGTGTCTGCTGGGAAGCTAGTTCACGGGTCTGTGCAGTCTAGCCCTATTGGAGTGACTCCGGGGCAGGATAGCGTAGACTTGCCGGTACAGCCTAGTATAGCGGGTTCGGCTGCAGTACAGGGCCGTGCTAGTGCACTAGAAACCTTGAGTACTGCCGGGGCTTGGTCTGCCCTGGCGATGTCTCTCTGGTGGTGAGCAGGCAGCCCGAGGACTCGTTCCGCTGGGCAGCTAGCTCACGGGTCTGTGCAGTCTAGTCCTTATGGAGTAGCTCCGGGGCAGGACAGCGTAGACTTGCCGGTACAGCTTAGTATATAGCGGCCGCAGTACAAGGCAGTGCTAGCGCACCAGAAACCTTGAGTACTGTCGGGGCTTACCCCGTTGGAACTCAGCTGGCCGTAGGCAGGCAGCCTGCTCTCTCCGGAGTAGCGGTGCAGCCAGACCTCGGGCCTGAACTACCTGGTACTGACACCGGTATTATTCCCAACTTTACCAGGTGGTTTAGGTTCACCAGCGCAGCCCGCCGCTAGTAGCGGTTGTGTAGCACTAACACAGGGCAGCGCAGGGTGAACATCTTCGAATTTCATGCACGGTACTCAGCTGGCCGTGGGCAGGCTACTCGCTCCCTTCGGGGACGTCGGGCGGCTAGCTCACGGGCTGATACAGAGTCGTGTTTCCGAGGTGTACACGGGTCTCGACTCTAGTGTTGGCTTTCCAGCACCATGCTGGCTGCGAGAAGGCAACCTGTTTCCCTACCGGGAGATAGACAGCTAACTCAAGCGCTAGCCCTGCTTGACTCGGCGGCTCATAGCTAGAGCTACAGGGTCAGGTGGAGTTGGCCAGCCAGCCGGAGCCGGAGACGTTGCCGTGGCTTGCCCTGGCGATGTCTCTCTGGTGGTGAGCAGGCAGCTCGAGGACTCGTTCCGCTGGGCAGCTAGCTCACGGGTCTGTGCAGTCTAGTCCTTATGGAGTAGCTCCAGGGCAGGACAGCGTAGACTTGCCGGTACAGCTTAGTATATCACTGTTGTTTGAACCCTATAGAAATATGGACATTTTATTTCTAAGTGTCAAAATAGATGGCGCTATTCATAAAAACTCATTTTTTGATGTAGAAGGGATATGCTGGTGTGTACTACCGAAATTAGATATGCAAATGAAACATCTGACGTCAAGAATATTTTATTTATCATTTTTAGTCAAAATCTTCACAGATCAAGCAACGTAATCGATAATCAAAGATAATAAATAATTTGAAATATATATAGCGCCCTCTTTTTTGCACAAATCAAAATTTACAAAAAATACCACTAAATGAGTTCAAAATTAACTATATTTCAACCCAAATGAAACAAAATTGTAAGAATGGGTTCAAAAATTTATTATGCAACACATTCCACTTATTTCTTCTGCTTTTTCAACTTTTTGTGAAGGAAAATATGAATTTTTGGTTGAAAATTAATAAATGTCCACCTCAAACAACAGTGATATAGCGGCCGCAGAACAAGGCAGTGCTAGCGCACCAGAAACCTTGAGTACTGTTTGGGGCTTGCCCCGTTGGAACTCAGCTGGCCGTAGGCAGGCAGCCTGCTCTCTCCGGAGTAGCGGTGCAGCCAGACCTCGGGCCTGAACTACCTGGTACTGACCAGGTATTATTACCAACTTTACCAAGTGGTTTAGGTTCACAAGCGCAGCCCGCCGCTAGTAGTGGCTGCTGACAGGCTACTCGCTCCCTTCGGGGACGTCGGGCGGCTAGCTCACGGGCTGATACGGAGTCGTGTTTCCGAGGTGTATACGGGTCTCGACTCTAGTGTTGGCTTCCCAGCACCATGCTGGCTGCGAGTAGATAGCCTGTTTCCCTACCGGGAGATAGCTTACTCAGGTGCTAGCCCTGCTTGACTCAACGGCTTATAGAGCCACAGGGTCGGGTGGAGTTGGCCAGCCAGCCGAGGACGTTACCGAGGCTTGCCCTGGCGATGTCCCTCTGGTGATGAGCAGACAGCTCGTGGACGCTGTGTCCGCTGGGCAGCTCACGGGTCTATGCAGTCTAGCCCTCCGGGGCAGGATAGCGCTTAGTACAGCGGCTTCGGCTGCAGTACAGGGCAGTGCTAGTGCACCAGAAACCTTGAGTACTGCCGGGGCTTGCCCCGTTGGAACTCAGCTGGCCGTAGGCAGGCAGCCTGCTCTCTCCGGAGTAGCGGTGCAGCCAGACCTCGGGCCCGAACTACCTGGTCCTGACACCGGTTAATATCTTACCAACTTGACCAAGTAGTTTAGGTTCACCAGCGCAGCCCGCCGCTAGTAGCGGCTGTTTAGCACAAGCACAGGGCAGCGCAGTGTGAGCAGTTTCGAGTTTCATGTGCGGTTCTCGGCTGGACATGGGCAGGCGACCCGCTCCTTTCGGTGACATCGGGCGACTAGCTCGTGGACTAGCGCAGGGTCGTATTCCGGAAATGTTCACCGGCCTCGACCCAAGCGTTGGCTGTCCAGCACCAGCGCTGGCTGCGAGTAGGCGGCCTGTTTACATGACAGGAAATAGGCACCTTGCTCAGCTGCTAGTTCTGCTCGACTCGGAGGCTCATAGAGCTACTGGTAGAGTGGAGTTGGCCAGCCGGGTACATTTCGCTAGTCCGACAATGCGCTAGTCCGACAATGACTTCGGCTGTAGCACAGGTTAGTGCTAGCGCACCAGAATCCCGGAGTACCACCGGGGCTTGCCCCGTTGGAACTCAGCTAGCCGTGACGTGCAGCCCGTGGACTTAGCGTCCACTTGGCAGCTAGTTCACTGACCTATGCAATCTAGTCCATCCTGGGCAGGATAGCGTAGGCTTGCCGGTACAGTCTAGTGCAGCAGCTACAAGACGGTACAAGGACACCAGTAGCCAAGAGTACTGTCAGGTAGGTTCTCCAGCGCAGCCCGCCGCTAGTAGCGGTTGTGTAGCACTAACACAGGGCAGCGCATTCTGAGCAACCTCGAGTTCATGCGCGGTACTCAGCTGGCCATGGGCAGGCTACCCGCTCCCTTCGGGGACTCCGGGCGGCTAGCTCTCAGGCTCTTTCCTCCAGACTTTGCATAACAGCTGCTGGTCTCGACAGAGCAGGTATGGGGTCCCTCTGGTATCCAGGCTGTCAACCTGGGCTACCGAAGGTGACTCGGCCTCTCGGTCAGTACCGCGACACTACTACAGGGTGTCCCAATAAACATTGTGCATGGAAACGGCGCTTATTTTCTCAAAAGTTAGGCACACCAGCGACCTTAAAAATTAAACATTCTAAAGCCCATAGTTTTGTCCATCATCGCTGAAAGTATCAAGAAAATCCATCAAGGCAAACCAGAGATATCGTTGATTTTGTTAGCTTGTATCATTTTCCTCCTGCACAATGGGAATCCCGTGGTTAAGCCTGTAATCAGAGGGCATGAAAAAAAGGGTCTACTCGAAATCGACGCTCAGGTGTACCAATTCCCCGAGTGTTCAGTCGAGATATCACGCTCGACAGATGCGTTGAAGTCGAATGGGGAGACACATGCTCAACGCTGGAGTCCAGCAGGTGGACTGCGACAGCTCTTCCACATCAGCCTACTCGAATTGCTGACAGTGGACTTTTCCCTGTCTCGCTTCGGGGTCTGGTAGTGGTAAACACCACGGCGGTGGCATACCTCTAGAAGCAGGGCAGAGCTCTTCTCCCAGCTTAAGTCTACCCGATCTATGTGTGATCAGTCCGGGCAAAGCACCAGATCTGGTTCGCGAACCAGATTTGGTTTTGTTGAACCAGATCTGGAACAATAAATCCCACAATGCATTGTGTTTATACATTTAGATTCAAATTTTAAATCTAATTTTAACTAATAAAGATTATATTTTTTGCACTTTTGTTAATATATTCTTGTCCTTAGTGGATGATGTAATAATTTTGGATAAAAAAGTTTCAAAATAATTTGCATATTTAATTGATTACGTAATCTTGTTAATTCTATTGTCTTAATTAACATTGAACCTCACGGCAAATATTTAAAAACTCACGATAGATTTTTAGGTAACATCTTAAAGGTTACAAAAACAACAAGAAAAGTTTACCCAGACCTCTAATAAACTCACCCGGGAGCAAAAACCCATAAAAACGCCAAATTCTGTATCAGATCTGGTTTGACCGAACCAGATCTGGTTCGCGAACCAGATCTGGTGCTTAGCCCGGACTGGTGATAGAGTAGTACGAACAGAGGAACGGCCTCCTAATGGAAGTACACGTTCCGGTGGCCTTGGCCGCACCACTGTTTGAACGCTAGTAATATATAGCCATTTAATGCTAAAGGCACATTATTGGTGGCGCTATTTCTATAAATTGAGTTTCCATGTTTTATAAATCTATGACCCTTACTTTGGTCATTTGCCACATGGATAAGGTAAAGAAGACCAAAAACAAATATTATACATATTAAATTCACACAACAAATATTTAATTTATGCAATATGCATATAATTAATTTCAACAAATGAATAGCGCCACCAATAATGACATTTCAAAATATGGGATAAAATTTATGTTTTTTGATCTAAAATGAGCATTTTCTGATATAAAATGTGAAATTAAATTATGGAAACAAATATTACAGTTCAACACCTGATCCAAGAACCTATTTAAACACTTTTAAGGGCCTGCATGTATTATAAAAGTGCATTTTTGTCGAAAAATTAATAAATGGACCCATCAAACTGTGGTGGCCGCCTTGCAGACTGTCTGTCTAGAGAACAGACGTCGCTGTCGGATGAGGTACTCCTCCAGTTGTGGTGTTCCGTCCGGACCTTGTGCTACTAGAAGCTTTAACAGCTTTAGTGCGAGGTCCGACGGTCTGTCTTTTCCTGGCGCTTGCCAATTCTTGCCGTCCTGCGACCCAGACCTTTGTGGTCTGGCGGCCCTCCCTGGTGATCGCCGATGATAGCGCGATGGATTCTTTCCAGCGCCCACTCCATTGGTAACGAGGTGGACATTTCATCGGTGCGTCAGCCTTCGCGAGATTTACAAGACGGTTAATTGGACACATTTCAATTCTCTATAATCTCAGCTTTTGAATGATGTATATATATGTGTCCGTCCAGCCCGTGCGAGCAGTAAATGCCTGAAACTTCATTTTGCGCTACAGGTAAAAATACATGTCAAGGTCGTAATTTGCCAAAATTGATTTTTTGACAGATTCACAATCCGTGTGTTTGCTACAAAATACCAGCAAAGTGTCATTTCACGAAACTGAGAGGAAATGCGAAATAAATCTGCATATGTTTAAGGCAATCAACAGAAAATATAGGGCTTACTGATCTTTGAACGCGTTTTGAGCTGTAATATGTTTTACTATACTCCCTGACAACCTTTGACGGTCCATAACTTGACTTCTGGAAATCGTGTGAAG
This sequence comes from Ophiothrix spiculata, assembly GCA_000969725.1. Taxonomy (NCBI): domain Eukaryota; kingdom Metazoa; phylum Echinodermata; class Ophiuroidea; order Amphilepidida; family Ophiotrichidae; genus Ophiothrix; species Ophiothrix spiculata. The sequence goes on along the minus strand of JXSR01S012332.1, from coordinate 1,512 downwards.
TTCATTAAGGTGTCATTTTAATTATTTAAGCATGGTCTTTGCAAATAATTAAAAAAGTGAAAATAACAACTTATGGTTTAAAAAATGCTTTTTAGAATCTAGATACACATGTTTAGGTACGCATTTCTCAAATTTTTGATTTTTGACTTATTTTTTGAAATATTGCCAAAAATAGGCCTAAAATATGCCAAAAATGACAAAAAATCATTTTGGGCCAATTTTTGGACTATTTTATAATCCACATCTAGAAATGTATACTTTTATATGGATTGCTGAGTTACAAAGCATAAAATATTTCAGAAAATGAGGGGTTAACTGTGCCCTTAAGCCATTCGGGGTGCGATTTTCACCATCTTCACTGATCTTAATTTGCTTTCAACAATTACGCCATTTAGGGCCCAATTTTGAGGTGGTCTGATGAGCATTATTACCACTTTATTTTTCGAGTGGCCCCGGGGCTTTACCATAAACTATGAGTGTTACGCCATATACCATTCTAATTTCAGCCCTAACAGTATTGATTCATGCAATGTTAACAAAAGGATTGACGTGTAAAGACAGCATAACCTTCATTTTTAGAACTTAAATTTCGCGCGGGCAACGTAAAATTACGGATATTTTGACCAGTGTAGATATAGCACACACACACACAATCAATGGCGTAGATAAGATTATTTCCAAACATATTCTGTTTGGTAAACTATGTAACTGGGGTATGATTACCTCTACGATGTTGACTGAAACTAATTTGCATACCTCTCTGCAGAGTGGTATGACCCAAAGCATTATAGCACCCCTATAAAATGAAATGGACTAGTCCTGACCTCAGGTCACCAACCGACGCCATTACTCTGTCTCACTTTTCGGAAGCCCCCAAGCTTAACTGACGTAATCATTCTTCCTTTCCTGTCGGGTGGGTCCGGTGAGGGAGTCAACATCGTAGAGGTAATCAGACACCAGTTACATAGTTCACCAAACAGAATATGTTTAGAAACTATTACACTGGGCTGATTACCTCTGAAACGATGTTGACTGAAACTAATTTGCATACCAAATGTTGAAGACAACATCAGACTGGCACCTTGTCTGAGGAGGATGGTAGCAAAGTTCCCAGAAGAATGGGGTCAGAAGGCGATCAGGCTAGACCATAACAATCCAGATAAGTCCCGCCAGGATCAAGAGGCTCACCAGAACAACAGTAGAGTGAGTAGAGAGACCTGCACTGGACAAGGCTGGATTGCTGTCATTTCCTGGTGACTGCTCCTGCGTCCTCCCCCGGAGCAAAAGCCCGTTACGATAGAACACCGAGGGGAAGGCCGCTGGGGCATTTTAACGGTTGTTTTAGTCAATTTTAATAAAAATCAACTATTTTGAAAATGATAACAATATGAAAATGAAAACACAAAATCAAAATCATGAACACGAAGTTAAAATTTAACACATAATTTTGAAAATTAAAACTCAAGTGTGGAAATGGAAACAAGTTTGATAATTTCTTTGTAAATATTGGAC